>JAQBSW010001680.1:0-30000 GCA_029291075.1 Eudiplozoon nipponicum | reverse complement strand
TCATGCTGACTTTGGATTATCCTTCTATTAATATTTGGATTAATATGTTACGAGGTGAGTAAAACATAATAAGTTATTGCTTATATGTATATTAGTTCTCCGTAGCATACAGTACCACGAAAAGTGATAACTAATATCGATCAAGTCCAAGGCGCATGGATTTGCTGGAGCAAGAGGTTTTTAGAAGTCGTTGCAATTCATAATTTTGTTGTAATTCAGCATATCTTAAAATCAATTTTGATGTTACCATGTACCGTAAATCATAGCGTTGGTATATATATATATATATATTCTATAGTGAGTTGGCTTATCAATCACACTGTCGAAGACTTTATATGAAGTTAGCTCCACTTCTGCAAGTTTATATATTCGTAGATGAGATTTTACCTTCCAATTGTCCCTTCTCGAATATATATATATATATATATATATATATATATATATATATATATATATATATATATATATATATATATGAGTCGCCAGTATGCAAGAAGCGCAAGTGTACATGAGATAACTTTTGTGAATGCTGACTTAATGCAAAAATAAATAAATTTGGATTTCCTCATAATTCGCTTAATTTCTTCAATTTATTATCAAATTATTTGAAATATATTTTCTTTTGTTTACCATAAATTTTTGTCTGACTGTAATTTTTAAACTCTCTTTAATCTAATGCAATATGCGCAACTAATCGTAGCTAGTAATTTGCATAGCAATTATCAGCATTCTTGGCCTCAGATTGCAGATGAACCTGTAATAGAGTTCACCGAGTTATTTCTGCAGGATAATTTTAACGATTCTTTTGCAACTAATACTTTAGCTGCTCTAATGTTCTAAATTTAGTTTTGGGCTTTTGTTTAACAATAAAAGTGGGCAGAACACTGTTTATGCATGCAAGGAGCCACACACGGTGATACATTTTGTCGACTAGTCAAACCAAAATTGCATTCTTAATCTCATTAGCCTCAAATCATATGACCAACTAATATTTGCTACCTATTTTCGAATCTGCGAGCTTAACAAGTTTGACCAACACGTGAAAAGGTGCACATTTGGTGATAAAGATACCTACTTCATAGCGTAACCAAATCTCTGTATTCATGACGTCTTCTAAGCGTGCATATTTGGCTCTCATTCGTTCCTGTAGGCTTCAAAACCTGTCCCCGAGTTATTCTTTTTTATTTAAGTGTGGTTGAAACTAGACTCCGTGAATTTCTCACATATCGTAACATGACATCTTGTGCTAATTAAAACATTAGCTACAATAGATATAGATGAGTCAATGACATTTCGATAAATAATTTTTAGTAACACCGTCAAGATTATACTAAAACATAGTAAAATTTAAACAATAATTTATTGCGTGGGTGGTGGTAACAATTCTTTAAATCAAGTTTGCGTGCATCAAGTAAATACCAATCCCATTGTGTTTAACCAGACGTCGAGCAACATAACAAAACTACCGCCAGTCGCAACGCACCGACGCGTTTCGAACTTCCATGATCATCATCAGAGTTCGACGGCAAACTGACTAGCGAGGATCAAACCGCATTGCTCATATATGGAAATCAAATTTAGATATGCGGCTCTCATCTCTAGTAGACTTGCATTAATTGTACGTGGCTGGAAATATCGGCTGCACAACTTCTATGCAATTACGAACATTAGCTGTTTATAGAATTTGCTAAACACACACATATATAGGCAATAGAAATAAACAATAAATGATTGCGCGTGTGGTGGTAACAATTATTTAAATCAAGTTTGCGAACATCATGTAAACACATATCCCATTGTATTTAACCAGGCGTCGAACAACATAACAAAACTACCGCCAGTCACAACGCACTGACGCGTTTCGACATTCCAGGATCACCACCAGTATACGAAAATTTATACAAGACTACTAGTGGTGAGAATCGCATATCTAATTTTGCTTTCCATATACATATATTCAATGCCTTTTGATCCTCGCTAGCCAGTTTGCCGTCGTACTCTGATGATGATCATGGAAGGTCAAAACGTATCGGTGTGTTGCAGCTGGCGGTAGTTTTGTCATGTTGTTCGACGACTGGTTAAATACAATGGGATTGGTGTTTTTTTCAAACTTGCACACTTGATTTAAATAAATTCCAAGCCATTTAACTTCAATTCCGTTGATTTTCAAACTCTATATGGTTTGATAGGACAAACCAAAATTGCTCTACAGCATTCAGCCTTATCTTACTATTCCAAGTGCATCATGACCAACCATAATTAGATTACGCGACGTTGCGCATTTATCAGTAATAATCAGGCAGTCCTTCATCATTTATTAACTATTATTTCCGCCGGGAAATTGTAATTCAGATTTTTAGTATAAAAATATTTCTTTATGGACAGATTGCACTGTTGTTACCATACTGGTTTTGAACTCTTAGCAAATGTAATCATTGGAAGTTCAGAGGCCGCTTTTATTTCATATTTTAGCTTATAGAACGATATAGCCAATTAAAATTTTTGGCAATTTATCTCATATTATTTAATAAAATTCCAATTAATCTATTGCTCATCGATCAATTATTTAACAAGTCTGAATGATTCCCATTTGCATGCCTAATATTTATAAGGCGATCAGATGTACAAGTGATGCGGTCTTCTGCGGTCGTATATCAGATAATTATTAGTATTTTGGACAAACTGGCAGTTGCAACAACAGTCCAACTGCCCCGCGCATTACGACATTTAATCAGACTTTTATTTTAACTGCACACGTAAAAGCATGGGAACAGTAGGCTTCCAGGAGACTAGGTGGCTCATCGCACCATCCCAGAACGACGCAGAGCAGTCTACACAATTCAAAGTTCGTTAAAAGGCACAATTTCAGGCATTTGAGCATTGAACAGCTGTGTGGTTTTTATTTGTAAATGCAAAAATACACTGCGTGCTTATTATTTATGGCAAGTTTGCGCGTTTCAAATAAACACCAATCCTAATGTATCTAGCAAGTCGGGCAACATTACAATAGGATTGTTGCTTATCTTAAGCTCGCCAAATTAATTTAAATTTATTCTATCACCAACTGTGCAATCAATGATTGTTTACTTGTATAATAACCAGCTTATCTTCGTCACGTTACAAAATCTTACATGTTTAATTTTGAAGCGCTCCAGTAGCATAAAAAGTGGAAAATTATTCTTTTCCCTTTATCATTTTTGTGCGGTGACTACATCAAACAGAATATTAAAACTATTAATTTGCGACTAAGCTTAAGATAAGATTTTCCTTGGCTGCATTATTTATTTATTTATCACATACACGCTGTTGGAACTTTGATTAATCAGCAATATATTTTAAGAAATTTTCGTATGAACGTTTATTTTATTAGTATAATAATGCCAGTTTGAACACTTCAGACTAGGAAATTTTCAGCAGTTAAGCTAATAACGTGGCAAAACACCGAATACCTAATTCAACAGGCATAAAAAGCATTTAATGTGACGAATCAATATTTAAATTTCCATTTAAATAATTAATTCACTCAAATAAAGTCTACCAGCATGTTTTATAATGCTGAAATATGTACTATTCAATTTGCTCACCTTAACATTTGGTTTTGCCATTGTCACTCCTATAGGTATATCAAATAATCAATCATTCTATCTGTCAATAAATCTGAATATTTCAATCTAGCGTCAAGTTTTTCTAAATTTTTATCCATCTATCTAGCTTTTCACATCTCTGTCTATTTAATTTTCTTCATGCTTATCTATCTATCCATATTTCGATCTTTGTATCTAACCGCCTACCTATCTATCAATCCGCCCGTATGTCTATCTGTCTTCCTAAAGCCCTGTTTGTCTATCTACCGTTCTACTCATCTATCTGTATTTATATCTGATTAAACTATTTATCCGCCTATATCTTTATCCAGCTATAAATTTAATCCAAGTGTCAAAACTTATTTTATATAAAAATTTATATATTTCTATCTCCTTAATTTAATTCAAAGATCTTTCGTTTTGCTCAAAAATGCAGTTTATAGCTGAGAAAATGTCGTCAAATGCCGTAGAAATTACGTGTGCATGCTGAAGTCGCACTGACGGTCCTCCAATCTCCGAGAAATTTGACACATTATAATACAATGGTAACATTAATATTAAAAATTTATAACTTTTCTATGAAATAAGTGTTTTTTTAATCGGTTTAATTATATTCTCTAATAGCAATATACCATTTAACGGAAATTTTAATTTGGCCATTCAATTTTAAAGGGGAATATTTGATCAGAATACATTCTGGTTTTTTTAATAAACGAAACGCCTAGCTTTAAAGTGAATGTTCCATAAAAAGCTATTTGTTATACCTCCAACGAGAATGTATAAACTCATTTTATGGTTAAGAACATAATTAGTTTGCTTAACACACAGATTAAACAAACAAAATGTGGGCATAAACGCAGGTAAGTTCTGATCTACCATGTTGATAGAGATTATTTATGCGAAATCGTCTTTCTTAATACTGGCACATATTTTTTTCTTTGAAAACCGATATGATCTATTCTAACAGTTTTATAAGCAGACGATTTAATGTGCATGGATTACAGGAAAACACGTTTTTTATTTCCTGTCTAGCAGTTGTACGATCAAGGACCAGAATATATATATATATATATATATATATATATATATATATATACATATATATACATAAAGTTAATTAAATTTGCAGTTAAATGAAGTAAGCATCCTTCAGAAATTTTTGCTTTACTATTTTGGCATGATTTTTCAATATTCAAGGGGTAATTCATCCAAGACCAGGGTGTATTTCAAAGTCAACATACTTTTATGTACAAATGCATTCCGTACCGTTTCATGCACATCAACGGAAACCGGTTGCAAACACCAAACTCACTAGCTTATTGGTAATAAATTCAGAATAATTTGAGGGATAAAACTTTTGATAATCATGCGTTTCAAAGCATTAGTAAATTTCAAGTATGCATTAAGTGTTGTGAACCTAGTAACAAATTAGTTCAGTTGTGACCAGAAGGATAAACCAAAGGCAGCATGAACGGAAAGTATAATCTCATGCACATTCGTTTCGTGCTTACTGGCGACTCATCAGTAGGAGCCGGTATTACGCCCTTTAACCACAATATATTTTGGTCAACAATGTGGGATAACAGGACGGTACAATCTCGTATGCAAGTATGTATTAGGTGTTGCGAACCTAGTAAAAAATTAAGTCAGTTGTGACCAGAAGGATTAACCAAAGGCAGCATGACAAAAATATAAATTGGTTAAAGGGCGTAATACCGGCTCCTACTGATGAGTCGCCAGTAAGCACGAAACGAATGTGCATGAGATTATACTTTCCGTTCATGCTGCATTTGGTTTATCCTTCTGGTCATAAATGAACTAATTTGTTACTAGGTTTGCAACACCTATTACATACTTGCATATATATTATTTCTCCGCAAACAAACAGTATTTAACATTAGTAAATTGATTTGCAATGCGACTTTAAAGCAAACTCACAAAGTACAATCTGCACCAACGTTATAAAGTGTTTATAATTAAGCATTCATTAATTTCGCGGGTGGTGTTAACAATCATTTAAATCACGGCTAAGAGATTGATATCAATTCCAGTCCCATTATACATACGTATATCAGCATAAACTAAGCTTTGTCTTAGGTATCAAAGATAATGTATCGAGTTGATCGGTTGTATCTTCACTGGGAACTCTTCAAGTACTGCACATCATATTTGCGCAAACAGGGCTCGAACAGACTATAAATGTATCATTTGCAATATATATGCGAGTTAATGGTATAAATTAAATATCGCATACGATATCAAACGGAAATCATCAAGTATATCGATTTAAACCTTATTGGAAACATTTCAAATGCTGTATAGAATTTGTGCGAAAACGAGGCTTGAACAAGTTACATTTTCTTCATTTGTAATATATTTTTTAAATTTTTTTGGTATAAATTAAATATTGCATAAGATACCAAAAGGAAACTATACTCAAGAACGTTTTCATATTTATTGGCCACTTATCAAGTACTGTACAAAATTTACTGGAACGAGGCTCGCTCTGGGTAGATTTTCCTCCATTGTAACCTGTATATTTTGTTAGTATACATTAAATACCGCAGAATATATTGCAATGAAATCATTAAACAGATCGGATTGGTTCTTATTGAGACTCGTAGTGTACTATACGGATCTTTGCCGTGAACGGAGCACGAACGGGGCTGGAATGTGTCAAATTTGCTACATTTACAATATATCAACATATGTCGTTAGTATAAAATAAAGGTATTCCATAGAATGTCAGATGCAAATCATGGAGTAGATCGGTTTCGTCTTTATTTTGCGCTCATCGAGGACTTGCGTGCGCAGCCGCAAACACACCTCTGACTCGGGCACATTTGCTTCAGAATTGTGCAACTAATTCATTACGCCACACAAGGCACATACTATATGCAATTTACTGTCATGTACCAAAACTATGCCCAAACGAACATTGGTTGCGCGGGCGGTGATAATAATTAATTTTAATCAAGGTTGCGGTCTTGATATAAATACCTTTCCCATTATATACATAAATTTGTCAGTATAAACTAAGTAATGCATTGTGTTAAAAAGGAAATACACCCAGGAGACCGGTTTCGTCTAGAATTTGTTGCCGATAGGAATTGAATCTGGGCACGTCGGCTTCAGAATATGGTGCTCTAACCACTGAGCCGCACTGTCACAAACCACACACAAATTCCAGTTATATGCAAACTGATGTTTCTTGATTAGCCTTTCTTTTAAATAGAGCCTATATAGCGTTGTTTTAGCCCTAATGTTCCAGCTAACCATCTCCAAACTGTCATAAAAGAAAAGGTACCACGTTAAATAAGGAAGTAAATATTTATATAATTAGACGAACATTGGTTGCACGGGGGGTGATAACAATTACTTTTAACCAAACTAGACGTTACCATGTTCGAGCCCTGTCGCAGGCGTATTCTGGACGGTACGTGATGAGTTCTCAATAAAGACGAAACCGGTCTGGTGGATGAATTGTCTTTTTCACCTTATACAATACTTAGTTTATACTGACAACTGTATGTACATAATCGATCAGGTGTTTATATTAAGATTGCATCCATGATGAGAAGTAATTTTTATCACCACCCGCGCAGCCAATGTTCGTTTAATTATAAAAATGTTCGTTTCATTACCACATTCCCATGCAACGTGGTATCTGTTCTATAATGACAGATAGGGGATTGTTAATTGGAACATTAGGGCTAAAGGGATGCTAAATAGGCTCTTCGTGATAAAAAATATAACCAAAAATCATTAGTTAGTATATAACTGAAAATTGTATGTAGTGTGCGGCAGGGTGACTCATTGGTTAGAGCAACAGATTCCGAAGCAGACGTGCCCAGGTTCGAGACCTGTCCGCGGCAAATTCTGCACAGTACGTGAGGAATTCCCAATATGGACGAAACCGCTCTACTGGATGAATCAATTTTTCCACACTGTACAATACTTAGGTTCTAGTGACGAATAAATGATAATTATGGACTTGACCAATCTTTCCTTTAGGAGGCGCCACTTTGACATCGCTCACTCCTTAAATTTCCAACTCGCGAACTTCTGTGTGTAATTAGATTGCAGACAAAACCTGTCCTAGAGCCGTGGAATATATTTAGTTTGATTTGTTCTTCGTTTATAAGCTTAACGTCGTGCCATTGACGAAAATAAAGAGGTCCAAACAAGGGGCTCGTGTAGCTGATAGAAAATTTGAGAGCAATTCGAATGATAAATTAATGCATCGCAACTTAACAAATAGCCTATCTATCGTGAAATTTGCTGTCTTATGTAATCAATTTGAAAATATTTTAAGCAAGCTGTTTTGGCTGAAATATCTTGAATAGTATTTACATCACAGAACTTAAACTCATTCAGCATTACTGTGCCATGAAAACTGATTGGCTCTGGAAGTCGACCATTAGTATATGATCAATTAATGATGTTAAAATTTATGGTCGTTTCTGCTTAATTGTGATTATTTGTCTCTATTGCATATATTTTTGGGTATTTAGGAAATGAGAGTAAATCAGTTTGAAAATGGAAATCAACCACCGCTTGGGATTATGCAATAAACTTTTAATAGACAATTAGGGCTTACTAGCCATTTAGACTTAAATTTCATCAAAATCATTACGAAGAACATCATATTTTTATGTACAAATGCATTACGAGAATCGAGAAAACTCATTATTTAGAGCCGCTATTTTCAGATCAACCCATTATATATTCGATCAAGATATGTGGGGCAGCAGTATTTTATTCAACATTGTAAGTTAGGTCCCTCATATGGATTCTTCCAGTGTTAAATATAATCGTTTCTTTAAAAACGAGGCAATATTTCGCAGCTATTCTATCAAGGAATCCAAATTAGTTCAGTTGTGACCAGAAGGATAAACCAAAGGCAGCATGAACGGAAAGTATAATCTCAAGCACATTCGTTTCGTGCCTACTGGCGACTCATCAGTAGGAGGCGGTATTACGCTAGTTAACCACTATATATTTGGTCAATGAATGTGGAATAATAGGACGGTACAACTGAACTAATTTCTTACTAGGTTCGCAACACCTAATACATATTGCATATATATTAGTTATTCGCAACAAACAGTATTTAACTGTAATATATTGAATTGAATGATGTCATGCTTACCGCGAAGTGTGATAACTGATATCGATGAAGACCAGAGTGTATGGTTTAACTGGAGTAACAGGTGTTCGGAAATTGTTGTTATTCTCAATTTGGGTGAACGTTAGCATAAATTGATATCCATCAGGTTGGTATCATGTACCGACTCGGTAACCATAGTTTAACAATAATTGATTGCGCGGGTAGTGGTAACAATTCTTTAAATCAAGTTTGCGAGCTTGAAGTAAACACCAATCCCATTGTATTTAACCAGTCGTCGAACAACATAACAAAACTACCACCATCTGCAACGCACTGACGCGTTCCGACCTTCCTTGATCATCATCAGAGTACGACGGCAAACTGACTATCGAGGATCAAACCGCATTGAATATATATATGGAAATCAAATTTAAATATGCGGCTCTCACCTCTAGCAGTCTCACATACATTGAACTTGACTGGAAATGTCGGCTGCACAATTTCTATGCAGTCACGAACATTAACTGTTTGCAGCTTTCGCCACATATACACATATAGGCAATACAATTTAACAATAATTGATTGCGCGGGTGGTGGTAACTATTCTTTAAATCAAGATTGCGTGCTTGAAGTAAAGACCAATCCCATTGTATTAACCAGTCGTCGAACAACATACCAAAGCTTAAATACTGTTTGATGCGAAGACCTAATATATATGCAAGTATGTATTAGGTTTTGCGCACCTAGTAACAAATAAGTTCAGTTGTGACCAGAAGGATAAACCAAAGGCAGCATGAACGGAAAGTATAATCTCATGCACATTCGTTTCGTGCTTACTGGCGACTCATCAGTAGGAGCCGGTATTACGCCCTTTAACCACTGTATATTTGGTAGAAGAATGTGGAATAATAGGACGGTACAATCTCCTAGACGAATGTGTAAACCTGTAATAGTGAAGCTAACATAATCTAAAGTCAACGACAATGCGACTTTAATGCTAACTCACACTATATAATATATATAACGAGTCTGTAAAGCATACTTACACTATGGCAATTGTGTTAGAAACTGATACGTTTTTTGAAATCGATGAGTACCGGATACTAACACTATGGTTTCCGAGTCGGTACATGATACCAACCTGATGGATATAAATCTATGCTAAAGTTCACCCAAAATTGAGAATTACAACAATTTCCGAACACCTGTTACTCCAGTTAAACCATACACTCTGGCCTTCATCGATATCAGTTATCACATTTCGCGGTAAGCATGACATCATTCAATTCAATATATTACAGTTAAATACTGTTTGTTGCGAAGAACTAATATATATGCAAGTATGTATTAGGTTTTGCGAACCTAGTAACAAATTAGTTCAGTTGTGACCAGAAGGATAAACCAATGGCAGCATGAACGGAAAGTATAATCTCATGCACATTCGTTTCGTGCTTACTGGCGACTCATCAGTAGGAGCCGGTATTACGCCCTTTAACCACTATATATTTCGGTAGAAGAATGTGGAATAATAGGACGGTACAATCTCCTAGACGAATGTGTAAACCTGTAATAGTGAAGCTAACATCATCTAAAGTCAACGACAATGCGACTTCAATGCTAACTCACACTATATAATATATATACCGAGTCTGTAAAGGATACTAACTCTATGGCTATTGTGTTAGTAACTGATACCTTTTTGAAATCGATGAGTATCGGATACTAACACTATGGTTTCCGAGTCGGTACATGATACCAACCTGATGGATATAAATTTATGCTAAAGTTCACTCAAATTGAGAATTACAACAATTTCCGAACACCTGTTACTCCAGTTAAACCATACACTCTGGCCTTCATCGATATCAGTTATTGTGTGTAAAACCGGCTCCTACTGATGAGTCGCCAGTAAGCACGAAACGAATGCGAATGAGGTTATACTTTCCGTTCATGCTGTCTTTGGTTTATCCTCCTGGTCACAACTGAACTAATTTGTTACTAGGTTCGCAAAACCTAATGCATACTAACATAACAACGCGTCAGTGCGTTGCACCTGGCGGTAGTTTTGTTATGTTGTTCGATGACTGGTTAATACAATCGGTAACCATAGTGATAGTACCATGTACCTTTTCGGTACAATAATGTTGGTATCGGTTACTAACAAAATAGCCATAGTGTTAGTATCCTTTACAGACTCGGTATATATATTATGTAGAGTGAGTTAGCATTTAAGTCACATTGTCGTTGACTTTAGATGATGTTAGCTTCACTATTGCAGGTTTACTCATTCGTCTAGGAGATTGTACCGTCCTATTATTAACTTATCTATCTTGAGTATAACTTAGTGGTTTGAATTGTAAATTAACATGTGCATTAGTCGTTCGGACTTCTGGTCTTATCACTCATGGCATGTTTTTATGACGAGGGTTTCTGAATTATGGGTCTCCCCATCTCAGTTACGTCATTTACATTGAGTGTGAAAAAAACGAATAGTTATTGCATGCAATTGATAAATTATTATTCAGCCACTCTGGTCTAAATTAGTTAGATGAAAACAACGGTTATAAAATGCACACACACACACATGTGACACGCGAATATCTAATGAAAGGTCAGTCTATGGTATATAAATATTATGACTAGAGGAAATAACACATTTGCTTCATTTGTTTCGTGAAATGCATCTGATGAAGATCTACGATAAGGTAGATCGAAATATTATGAAAAAAGAAATTTACTGGAACAATGAAAGCTGCGTTAGTCAAAATGCAGATCAGGTAATTTCAATTAATCCAGGTGCGCATGTTATCAATTCTTTCAAGAAACATTTAACATGGAATTATAGCAGCAATGCCGTTAAATGGTATAACAAATATACGTTATTGAAACAACAAATCGTGAAGCAACTGTCTAATATTGCCTTTTTAGTTTAAAACCTGATTTTATTCATGAATGTTTTCGTTTTAAATTAAATTTTAAGTTAAATGCTTATGGCATGTCTCTTAAGCATGACCTTTGTATAAATATTATAAAAACTTTGATTCGTGATTTAGTTAAACGTAAGATTATACTTATTAAGGAAATAATAAACTAAGATCGATGTTAACTTCTCTTTGCACGCAGATGATTTTAAATGCATTGAGGATTTCAGTGATAAGGCTCGCAATAGAGAAATGACATAGTAAGAATTAAACATGTAAAAAAAATTAGCTGACTTGGGAATTTATAGACCCCAAGAAAGTGATAATTTAATCGGGAATAATAGAATAGTAAATCTATCAACATTAAATCTTAAGAAGGATCAAGTTGAACTACTTAACCGTGGTTTAAATATGGCTATTCCTAATGATAGATCGGTTAGAAACGAATTAATTACTGAGGCTGTCAAAACGGCAAAGCTTCTTTCGGATAATGATAGGGTGAAATTTGAATTAGACGTTGCCTCAATGGTTTTAACACACCAAGAGGATAAAGTTAAGCCGAATTATGAAATTAAACGTCTCAGAAAGGATTTAGTATCAAATAATGTTATATGTCTTAAGGCGGATAAGAGAGGAGCTACAGTTCTGATGAATCAATCTGATTATAACAATAAAATGATAGAACAGTTAAGTAATGCTGAAGTATACACTAAAATAACAAAAGACCCTACTGATAAGTTACAAGGACAAGTAAAATTATTAATCAATACTATGATTGCTAATGAGGAATTGGATTCGACGCATGGTAACACTCTTATTCAAAGAGATACGGTTGCACCCAGAGTTTATGGTTTAGTTAAAGTGCATGAGCTGGGTAATCCTTTAAGAATTATAGTCACTGTACAACACTCCCCAACATATAAAATTTCAAAGTTTTTGTGCCATAGAATAAGAAAATATTCCTATTTCTTAGAGCATACCTTGCTTAACTCATATCATTTCTTTTAAATTGTTGATAAATGTATACTAGACGAAAATGATAGATAAGTAAGCTTAGATGTAGTATCTACGTACACAAATATATCGGTACCCGAGGCTCTGGATTGTTTTAGACGTTTCCTAGTTGATCACCCATTAATATTAGAAGGAAGCAAAATGACGTTAGGACACGTCATGGAGATGATGTGTATTTGTATGTCTTCCACTTATTTTAAATTTCATAAGGAATTTTATAAACAAATTAGAGGCGTTCCAATGGGACAACCTTTATCGGTCCCAATTGCCAATATCTTTATGCATTATTTGGAAAATAATCTGTTGGATAAGACTCCATTAAAACCAAAATTGTACCTGCGTTTCTTGGATGATATATTACTCATCTGGAACCATGGTGACAATGAATTGGTAAATTTCTTAAATTTAGCTAATCGAATGAGCAAACTACAATTTACCTTAGAAAGTGAATCGTCAGGTGAATTACCATTTTTAGATGCCAATTTAATTAGAAATGGTCTGAAATTGGGAAGAGATATTTATAGGAAGGATAATTATTCAGGAATCCTTCTTAATTTCAAGTCTAATCACCCGTTTCGTATGAAAGTCGGGATCTTAAAGTCATTAACATTAAGAAGTTTCAAGTTAACAGATATAAAGCATAGGAAGTTAGAATTAGACAGACTACGCGATATATTTAAGACTAATGGTTACCCTCCTCATTTAATAGATACAACAATGAGGGACATGGTGAAGAAATTTAATCCTAGTTTGAGATACATAAAAGCAGGATAAGGAGAAGGAAGAGCGGAAGATCATGGTATTACCGGACTCTATATTAAGTAGGAAAGTGAAATCAATAGCTTTAAAATACAATATAAGGACCGTTTTAAAACAGCCCCTTACACTAGGCACTATACTCCCTAACCAAAAAGAAAAGATTGAACCCTTAGACACTTCAGGAGTGTATGAGATCCCATGCAATGATTGCAGTCTCAAGTATGTTGGTGAGACCATGCGTCCAATCAAAGTAAGAAGAGGTGAACATAAAACTGCGTGTAAGTATGGACATATTGCTAAATCAGATCTTGCTCGTCATGTAGTGGAGACTGGGCATACTATCGACTGGGAGGAATGCAAACGCATAGCAATATGTAGTCGTAATAGGGTGACGAGATTGATTAGGGAATCTATAGAAATTAAATCTAGAGGTGATATTATGAATGAAACAGCTGTTGAAAAATCTTTAGGTCTGATTTGGAATACTGCACTAGCTAGGGGAATGAAAAGGCAATTGCATGAATTGGTAACTGAATCTAGCTCCAGTAAAAGATTAAGAATATCAGAATAAGATTGACTAATTAGTGGGCTTTTATTCAAGAAATGAATAAACAATTATGAATATAGCCTTCAAATTTCATCTCTAACTATTCATTTGATTTTAAAACAAATAGTGATTTCAACCTTAATTTTCTGTTTTACACCCCCACCCTACCCATTGGAAATATTCTAATAATACAATATTTATAAGTAATAATTTGTCTGACGCGTGCAAAGGGTAAATTAATGTCTATTTACTGCAGTTTCATTTAGATGTACGTACATGTGTATCAAAATAATTTAACCAAGTTTTTTCTAGTTATGCATACACATACACATGCACATGCGTGGCGTGCGCCAATAACTTATCTATCTTGAGTATAACTTAGTGGTTTGAATTGTAAATTAACATGTGCATTAGTCGTTCGGACTTCTGGTCTTATCACTCATGGCATGTTTTATGACGAGTGTTTCTGAATTATGGGTCTCCCCATCTCAGTTACGTCATTTACATTGAGTGTGAAACAAAACGAATAGTTATTGCATGCAATTGATAAATTATTATTTGGCCACTCTGGTCTAAATTAGTTAGATAAAAATAACGGTTATAAAAACGCGCACATACACATGTGACACGCGAACATCTAATGAAAGGTCAGTCTGTGGTATATAAACATTATGACTAGAGGAAATAACACATTTGCTTCATTTGTTTCGTGAAATGCATCTGATGAAGATCTACGGTAATGTAGATCGAAATATTATGAAAAAAGAAATTTACTGGAACAATGAAAGCTGCGTTAGTCAAAATGCAGATCAGGTAAAGACACTTTCCTAGCATTTTATGTTTAAGAGATCTAACAACAAGTATAAATGGGGCAGTTTAAACTAATATTTCCACTTGACATACTGATTGTCAACTTATTGTGATGAGCTTTCCATTGAAAAAGATATCCGTATCTGGATATCGAAAATTTTGGAACAAAAACCAGGAAGACAGTGGATGCAAACAAATCGGATCGCAACCCGATAATCAGGTAAATATTAATACTATTTGAAACTTCGCAGCAGACATTCAAAATCAATTTATTCGTGTATTTTCCACGAATGCATTTCCGAAACTAATGCTGTAATACATAATAAATGTTTTATGAGCGAAGAGAAATATTTGAAAGATGAAATAAAATGTTTATATATAAAATTTCTTCAAGTATCTATAAACGTAGAATATATATATATATATATATATATATATATATATATATATATATATTCGTATGTATGTATATGTATAATGAAAGTCAAAACAAGTAATAAATTAAAATGGAAAGAGAGTGGGAAATGAGAATATCCAATCGTTTGTATGTGCCATCTCCAGAAAAATAAATTTTTGAATACTTGTCTTTAGCTACGCAACATATCACTGACTCCTCACACATATTTCTAACAGATAACGCGTTTAAGGTAAAGAACAAATGAAATTACAGAAAAGAGTTAGCGATCTATGCAGTGCTGCGGATAAAAAAAATTGTAATCCAATTTATGCAAGCTGAAAAATCATGCTCGCACATCGAATCTGCAACGGAGGTAAGGCGTACAAATAATTGTACGTTCCCATAGTTTAGAACCTACCTTGGTTTTGATTTCCTACCTGTTTTGCTTTTTATAATATATTTACATATATAAATTCATAATATGCACACATATATTTATACATAAATACGTATGTCTATTTGTAGACTTTTGGCTGGAAAATTAGAATGAAATATTATTTTAATCTGATAAATTTAATTTTTTTCGGTGTAGAAGCATGTAGTTTCCAGTCCTTAGTACCTTAAGTATATGCATACACATACAATAATAATGGCGTTTAAACGAACATTTGTTGCGTGGGTGATGATAACAATTATTATAATTAAGGTTGCGGTCTTGATATAAACACCTGACACATTAATTACTTGCATATGTCAGAATAAACTAAGAATTGTATAGTGTATAAAAGACAATTCATCCTGTAGACCGGTTTCGTCCTTATTAGGAACTCATCATGTACTGGCCAGAATTTTCTGCGGACAGGGCTCGAACCTAGGCACGTCTGCTTCGGGATCTGGTGCTCTAACCACTGAGCCACCCTGCTGCATACTGGACTACACACAATTTTCAGTTGTATTCTAACTAATGTAACTTGGTTAGTCTATTTTTCCTTTAGATGGAGCTCATTTAGCATCCATTTAGACCTAAAATACCAACTAACCAACACAAATCTAGCATTACTGAACAGACACGACACTACATGGGGAAGTGGTATTGAAATAAACATTTATATAATTAAACGAGCATTGGTTGCACAATTGGTGATAACAATTATTATAATCCAGGTTGCGGTCTTGATATAAACACCTGACCCATTAATTACTTACATATGTCAGAATAAACTAAGAATTGTATATAACGATTACAATGGTTGAAGCATCAGATTCCGAAGCAGATGTGCCTAGGTTCGAAATTTGTCCATGGCAAATTCTGGCCAGTATATGATGAGTACCCAATAATGACGAAAACGGTCTACTGGATAAATTTCCTTTTTCTACACTAAACAATTCTTAGTTTATACTAACACATGTAGGAAATTAATGGGTCAGGTGTTTATATCAAGACCACAACCGTGATTATAATAATAATAATGGTGTTTGCTAGGATCTTCAACTAATTGCGCAGCGTGAAATCCCATTCCCCTTGCCATTTACTCACTCATCTTCAGATAAAGTTATGTACAACTTAATTTAGTTTTAATTTTTTGCATTAAAAATGTAATATGACATTGTCCCACGGTATGTTAAAACAAATTGAAATTTAAGTAATCGATTAAAATGCTTGACCTGCTGCATAAGTTAGGCTCTACTTTCATTTTCAGCATCCGTTGTTAACAGGGAACAGACAAGCAGTTTTAAATTATCAAGTTAATTCTGCAGTCGTCATTCTGTTTCATTGTAAAGCACATTATAAATTGGGCTATGCTTCTTTGCTTTTCTGTATGTTTTCATCCATATCTCTCTCCCTCTCTCTTTTACCTCTTATCACTTATCGTAAATTTTAATTTAATTTGTTTTTAATTTTATACGGAACAAACAACCGAACTTGCCTTCATGTGCGGACAACATGTGTTCTTTTCTTGCGCTTTCCGTCGTAATCGGTTTGTCGCATAGAGTGCACGATAGCCTCTTTGCTCCTTAAAATCACAAAAAGATAACTTTATGATTCTTCACATAATAAATAAAATAAATAACCAAATTTCTAAATTTTAATACTGACAAATGTATATATATATATATATATATATATATATATATATATATATATATCATAGGGTGTGGGATTTTGTTTTTAAATAGTCTTTGATAGCTAATTAATGCCCAGTGTTTCTAAAGTTTTTCCTGGAAAAACTTACGTTCATGTACGCTTTTACAGTGCTTCTTCAGTCGGCATTGATTAATGAAGCCTTTTCCGCAAATTTCACAGTACACCGACCAATTTCCTTTTAAAAAATGAAAAGAAAACAAGGATTAAAGTGTCTTTTTTTAGTTTAACAAATGAGTAACGCAAAATATGATTGTACTTTAGACGAATTTAATGAAACTAGCCAATTAAAATATCCTTAAATGAAAGTTACCAACGAATACTGAGAAGAGGACATCTTTAAATATTAGGGCACGTTTTTAACATACATTTGTATAAAAATTCATTAGATTTTCCAATTCAAGCAAGGACGAATCCGGTCTACTGTATTAATTGCCTATTCTACATTAAAAATCCTAGATAATACTGACACATTTGTGTATATAATGAGACAGGTGTTTATAGCAAGGTCGCCATCTTGATTAGAGTAATTGCTAGCACCGCATGCGCAATAAATGTTCGTTAAATTATAAAAATATTCATTTCAATACCACTTCCCCATGTGTCGTTGTGTGTATTATATAATGACATATTTTAGATGGTAAATTACAACTTCAGATCAAAAGGGTTGTCATATAGGCTACACCTAAAGGAAAGGCTAACCAATAAAAATTAGCTAATATATAACTGAAAATTGTGTGTAATGTGCGGTAGAATGGCTCAATGGTTAGAGCACCAGATTCCGAAGCAGATGTGCCAAGGTTCGAACCCTGTCCGCGACAAAATCTGGCCAGTACCTGATAAGTTCTCAATAGGGATGAAACCAGTCTACCGGATAAATTGCTTTTTCCACACTATACAATACTTGGTTTATACTGACAAATGTATGAATACAATGAGTGATGTGTCTATATCAAGATTGCAACCTTGAATAAAAGTCAAGTTACACATTAGTCTAAATAGGATCAAAAGGATATACTACTGTCAGGATAAACAGAATGTTGTAGACACAACTTTCCTTGGGCTTAGTGGTTACTGGCGACTCATCGATATGACATACTAAGGTATAACTACTATACCTTTATATTTGTTTGGATATAGTAGAGTTAAAGTTAATAATCTTCATAGCAGACATAGTATAGCTAGCGAAATGTTGACAATCTAGGAAAAGTAATTCCGCCAAAAATCATATATAAAATTCATCAAGTAAAGTATTTCATAAATTTCAAGTCAATCGAAGTTCTTAAGACTATTCAACTTTTGTAATTAGATGGAGCACCACGTTTTATAGCATCAAATAGCATCTATAGTATCTAAGTATTTAGGCTCATTACATGTTTATCATTCTGCACATAATTTAAATCGTAGGAATTCTTCACGTGAAAACTTTCTCGACGTTGTTCGCGTTACCTTTCCTACTAGTTTCATTTCATTGTGAAATAATTTTCTGTTTTCGGATATAGTATGAAACAATGAACCATCTGTTTTCTCATCATTATTTAATTTTATTAATAATGACGATGTTCATGATTATGCTGATGATTTGGAAAGTAAGGAGGATAGGGATGCCCAGGATGAGAGTAGGTTTTTTAGAAAATAAGCAGTAGAATGATGAGAAGGAGGAGTAGGATGATGATGATGACTATGATTATGGTATTGATGATGAAAATGATGAGGATGATGATACTGATGATGATGATGATCATGATGATGATGATCATAATAATGATGATGATGATAATAATAATAATGATGATGATGATGATGATGATGATGATGATGATGATGTTGATGATGATGATGATCATGATGATGATGATCATGATGATAATTATGATAAAGATATGGCGGGAAATTTATCAGGAAAACTTTTGATAATGATAACTGTTAGGAGGCCAAAATGAGGATGATGTGATGGCGTTCATTAGGCGGATAATGAGGAGTATGAATGCTTAAATTTGCTATTGTTATTATTGTGCTGTGTATATATGTGACTATCGGCCTGAGGATGGAACGGGAAAGCATGTTCCGAAACGTCGCCAGTAAACAAAGATTTGATAGAACCGAATTTCCAATGGTTAGTATGAACGATGTTGAAGCCTTCGAAAGAAAGAGACGAATAAACGTCCTGCCTGATCGAGAGAAAAACAGACACAGAAAAGTAAATTGTGATCAATCAGATCTTTTTGAAACTGTTGGTGCAAAGCTACAACCCGTGTACGCAAAACGCGGCATTGCCGGCTTTTGAGTTTTTTTCTTTATTAAACTCCAAAACGCAATTTAAATAATAAACCGATGTTAAGAATATAATGGTGAATTTTATGATCTAGTTGTGGCTTCTTAGTTAGATTTTTGCTTATGTCGGATCAGAAACCCAAACACACTAAACATTGGACAAAACTTCCAGTAGATTGGTTTCCTCCTTATTGGGAACTTTACAAAAACTGACCAGCATTTTGTGGAGACATGAGCTCGAACCTGTGCATATTTCCTTTGAAGTCTGAAACTCCATCCACGGCACCATTCGTGCCGCATTCTACACACATTTTGAAGACCTATACATACTTATGCTGTCCCTCGTGTGGAACATGTGGCATTTCTTTAGAAATAAAATTCCAACTAGCCAACCCCAAACTTTCATTATAGAGGGCGCACCAGTCTAACTAAGGATGTGGTATTGAATTAAAGATTTATACAATAAAACCATCATTTTCTGGCGTGGGTGGTGATAAGAATTATGTTGTTCTATATTGATAAATTTATGGTATCTACTTGAAAATATAGATCTAAAGAGATGCCATGTAGACTCCACTTGAATGGGAGGCTAACAAAATAAATTTATAATTTGGTATATAACCGAAAATTGTGTGTAGAGTGTAGCAGTGTGACGCAGTGGATACTCACAGACTCAAAAGAACAAGTGACAAAGTTCGAGCCATGACCATTTTCGGGTTGTATTTAAAAAGTTCTCATTGAGGAAGAAACCGACCTACTGGACGAAATGCGCAAGCTACCTTATGCGATACTTAGTTTAAACTGACAAATTTATATGAAATATAATTGACATTTAAATGAAGCTTGCAGACTTCACCTTAATAGATCTTATATATATATATATATATATATATATATATATATATATATATATATATATATATATATATATATAAATTGAGTGTATTACTGAAAGTTAGATGTACTGTGCGGAAGAGTCGCGTAGTGGATAGAATCACAAATTCCGAAGCAAATGCGACGAAGTTCGATTCCTGTTTGTGCCAAATTCCATAAAGTACTCGAAAACTTATCAATATAGACGAACTAGACTACTGGATGAATTGTATATTCAAATTTATGCATTACTTAATTTGTACTGACAATATCTGTCACTGATGTCGTTAAAATACACTCTGAAATGAAATATTTCACAATGTAACCTTGTTTGGCTCCAGTGTCAAAATAATTGTTGAAATGACTCCTCAACTTATTGCAGGCCAAGGATTTGGTTTTCTGTCAAAATCAAAATTGTATAAACACACAGGGACCATTTATTTTTGTCGGATATCTACGAGCCGTCTAATCAAAATATGAACAATTATTCATTTTCTATATTACAGGAAATAAGGAATAATTTTTTCAGAAACTGTTAGTGCATTCGGCTTGGCACATGCCAAATACCATGATCAAAAATATTCCTCCACAACATAGTTTTGGACTAACCACGAATAACTAGAAAAAATGCATAGATTCAATTAAATACTGTTTGTTGCGGAGAACTATTATATATGCAAGTATGTATTAGGTGTTGCGAGCCTAGTAACAAATTAGTTCAGTTGTGACCAGAAGGATAAACCAAAGGCAGCATGAACGGAAAGTATAATCTCATGCACATCCGTTTCGTGCTTACTGGCGACTCATCAGTAGGATCCGGTATTACGCATTTTAACCACTATATATTTGGGTGAAGAATATGGGATAATAGGACGGTACAGATTTCACCAAATATAAAATTAAAAACAAAATTGAAACAACAAATTCATATATGAAGAACCAACCACAGCATACGGATTAATTTTAATCAATGTTGCGATCTTCATATATACATCTGACTCAGTTATGGCAAAATCGTAAACTTTATTCAAATAAGTTGTTATCGCCGCCCGCGCAACCAATGTTAGTTTAACAGTATATAGGTGTTTCACGAGGCAAGGCGAAATCCCAGCATGTCAAACAACAGAATGAGCACAATCGTCGCCAAATAGTCACACACAAGTACTCCAGAATTAAAATAAACGAACATGTAAAAACATACAAAATTACAAATCTACCGTCAATGACACGTAGTTTCTATGTTGTTCAAAGACTGGATAAATACAATGAGATTAGTGCCTAGTTAAAGCTCCCAAACTTGATTAAAATAATTTGTGCCACTATTGCGCAATCAATGATTGGTAAAGTGAAAACATATGCACAAAACGCAAATGTGAATACTCTTCTGAAACAGCCTAGACAATTAAATAGCCCGCACTAAATGAATTACCAGAATAAAACAAGTGCCATGCATAAATAAATTGTATTATTAACCCACCCGAAACCAAAACTCTAAACACCGAAGAAATACATTATACAATCTCAACAAACATAAGTTCATTCCTTTAGAAAGCCATTTATACCCAATATGCAATTTAAGTTTTTGTGTATTTACGCTTAATGGAAATCTTTGTGCACGACCGAAAAAAAATTTATAAATAAAAGGACTGCATCAATTCAATGGGGTGTGCTTGCTTCCTGCAATATGATGATAAATTCCCCGTAGCTGCCTGACAGAGCCAACCGATAGAAACCATTTGTTACTAGGTACAAATCACCTAATACGTATATGATGTTAGCTTCACTACTGCAGGTTTTCACATTCGTCTAGGAGATTGTACCGTCCTATTATTCCACATTCTTATACCAAATATATAGTGGTTAAAGGGCGAAATACCGGCTCCTACTGATGAGCCGCCAGTAAGCACGAAACGAATGTGCATGATATCATACGTTCCGTTCCTGCTGTCTCTGATTTATCCTTCTCATCATATTTAAACTGATTAACTACTAGTTGCGTAACACCTAATACACAATTGAAAAAAGAGCCTAATGAGTCCATATAGTCGTTGTGGATACTAGACACAATTTAACAAATCTCAGTCTACCCACTAGATCATGCTTTCGACTTCATTGTGCGGCTCATCATTTGAAAGCAACACTGCCGATGCGGCTTGAGTCGATGACACAGTACTTCGTGTGTAACAATTTAACCAGGTTGTGACCCAAGCGACAGCTATTACTGCAATTTTGAAGTACATAATAAGTTTACTTGTGAACGCGAATTTTCCTACTGAACACCAGGAATTCTATGCTATGGTTACGATCGCATCACATTTTGTGGCGTACAGACAGTAGTACATTTTACAGTATACACTTTGTATAGCAGACAGTTAGAGAGCCATGGAAACCGAGTGAAAACAGCCTAGTCATTGTTCAAACGCCAGATAAATCAAAATATTTTATTAAATCGGACCTCAGTTATTAGACGACCGATCAAATTTTGCTGCAGATCTGGACGAGTTGCTTATAAAAATAGCACTTGATGGGGTTTCCAAATAAAATATGTTTCTTCGGCGTGTGATTCCTCAAAATTGCAAAATTGCGTTACATATCTTCAAAGCACTAACACACGAATGATTCCTTTGAGTGAGGTGTTTTGCAGCAGGTAATAAGAAAGATGAAACCAGAAACAGAAGCTGTGGATCGTTTAAAGTAATTTGTGAGCGAATAGCCAAACGGTCGTAGAAATATTAATATATGTAACTTTATAAAATAGTCAGTTTTACTAAAGCGACGCACTTTAGACAAGCTGAATCATACATATTTTTACATATCTAAAATCAAATTTAATAAATCTTACAACGGTTTTTGAGTCCTACATGGAAGAGTGTGTGAAGATGCAAATAGCGCAAATGACTACGTGAATAGAGGAAATGTCTATTATGAGACATCATCTAGAAGTGAAAATTATTGTGCCTGGCGTCTGGATCAACATTATGAGAAGACTCAGTTGGGTAAACACAATATGCTATGGGATCCAATTGTTAGTCTAAATTGAACAACTATTTGCTAAAATCGCTTTAGTGCAATTAATATTACGATTAACCCCATTTCATTTAGACTGTCGCACAACCTAGCATACCTACTGCCAGACTAAAGTACTGATATGTTTTGACTTTCCATTGTCATCCACAAAGGAAGACAGCAAACTGACTAACAAGGATCAAAGCGAAATTCGTGTATAAATTATGTGGTACTCACACCTAGAAATCTACAATGCATTGTAATTGACTGGAAAGGTCGTCTGCAAAATTTCCATGAATTCTCAAAATAAACAAAAACCTTTTTGCATCTTTTGCAAAACGTATTTCACTCATACGAGTGAGCAATTATTTATTTCGCGGACGGTAATAAATATCATTTACTTTAAGTATGCGAGCTTCAGAAGAACACCAATTGCCTTCTATTTATCCAGTTGACCAATTTGATAAAATTACCATTAATCACACGTAATGACGTTTTTCGACCTGCCTTGGTCGTCATTAAAGCACGGTGGAAGACTGACAAACGAGGATCAAAATGCAATGAAAAATCAGAAATAGTTGTAATTCACAATTTTGGAGAGCTTTAGCACACATTGAATTCCATCGTGTTGGTACCATCTACCGACTTGGCAAACATAGTATTGCTACCATGTACATTTTCAGTACCATAATATTGGTTTCTGGTACTGAAAAAATAGCCATAGAGTTGGTACCCTTTACAGACTTGGTATATATTGTATAAAGTGAGTTGGCTTTGAAGTCGCAATGTTGAAGACTTTATAGGAAGTTAGCTTCATTACTGCACGTTTACACACTCATATAGGAGATTGTAGCGTCGTATTTTCCCACAATCCTCACCCAAATATATAGTGAGTATAGAGCGTACTACCGGTATCTCCTGATGAGTCTCCAGTAAGCAAGAAACGAATGTGCACAAAATTATTCTTTCCGTTCATGCTGTATTTGTTTTATCTCTCAGGTCATATTTGAATCAATTTGTTACTTGTGTTGCAACACCTAATACACAATTGCATATATATTCTTTCTCCGCCACAAACAGTATCTAACTGTTTTTTTTTATTTGTCTCTTCATAGGTTCCGGCTTTATTGACAGTCCAGAATACTATTTACAAATTACTCCCGAAGTTGCAATCTGTAGTCAAATAAAAGTTATTTCTTCAATTTAATGTTATTTTAATTAAGTGATAGATGAAATAATTTTTTATTAATTCAATTGGCGAGGACAATAAATTACTAAATTAAGTAAGTATATCTGTCGTATATTTATTTTTGTGTGTACAGTAGATCTACCGCCAAAAGAACTCAATTAAGCCTAATTCCAAAATTGAATAAAAAAACACGATATTGTTAATTCTGAATAATGAAATTGAATGAGTTTTGACAAGCGTTATGCACGAAATGCACCTGTTAGAAATGGAAAATATTATCAAGTTAACGTTGTGGCAAAATAAAGTTTAAGGAGAAAAAATATTTTTAATTACCTTCATGTATTGTTCGCAGGTGCTGCTGCAATCCTTTTTCGCGAGCCAATTGCTTTCCGCATAGTGGACAAACAAATAGTCTGGAACCTTCAACGCACAATAAATGAGTTGAATAAAAATTAAATTTTATTGTTATTTCAAACTGATCCCTTAGCATAAAACACATGTCTAAAATAAACTTCATCGGATATATGTACAGTTTTATTGATCTAACTATGACGTGAAATTTACGAATTAGCGCAAGGTTACTTGGCAGGAGAAGGGTTCATGTTATATATGATCGTGCATTGTATTCCGAGAAGCTGAATTAAATGTTAATAATGAATTCTTAATGTTTGCCTAGCTTAATATCAACTTTTAAGCAGCCTAGTTCAATGTCTAGTTCAATATGCCGAATATTGCTGAGAGTAATAATACAAGCAAATACTGATGTACATTTTTATCCTAAGGGCGCATAAAATTGATTCCGTTAGATGAGCATGGAAAATTACACATAAATCCTTTTTTCACTTTAAAAGGGTTTTGGTAAATGACGAACCAACATGAAACAAAAAGATAAAGATTTTAACCTGGCAGTTTGACGACCTTCCCAAAAATTCATACAATTCTTTCAAGCTGTACTCTAGTAAGTGATTTCTTACCGTCTTCAATAAACTGTCCGGCCATTAGGCTATCTTATGCCATGGCACAATGGTCATTGAAACAATTAATCTTAAAGAAATAACAAATTTATTTGTCATTGCGTAAGCATAAAACTAAGGTGTTAGTGTTTCAACTGATCTCCAGCTTGTATTAGGCCAATTAACCCCTTCGAAACGACACTCAAAATGTTTTCCATTACGTCACTCTTAGTTGAAATACCAAATTCTAGAATACAAATCAAGCTATTCACATTTAAGACATATTCGTCGCAGGCCTTGCCTACTAGACTGAGTAAAGCACAGTTAGATAGATTAATCATTATATCTGCTCAGATAAGCACATCATTTTCATTTCCGACTATTTATAAAATAAAAGTTTGGTCCAGCGTTGTGTTCGTATTTGGCTCTGATCATTGCCGATATGGGCATCTGCATGTAATTAGTGCCAGGAGAAATGTTTAACGATGATCGTGACACATCAGTAAATAAAAATAGCATTTGAAACGCTAGAATGATCAATCGGGAATTAAGAATATTAAATTAGAGTTTTATTCAAGTACGCACAATTTTTTCATTAATCTGTAGTTCTACTCGATACGTTAATCAACGCATAATAGATTATCATATTTGTAAAAAACTTCAGATTTAAAAAATACAAAATAAACATTATTTAATTAATTCACGCTATTATCAGAATTAACTTAATTAAACCATAAACTCACTTTCATGAATCGTTTTAATATGTGATCGAAGATATTTTTTCGTTGTAAAATTTTTGTTGCAATAACAGCATTTGTATTCTTTCAGATCTAAAATATAGGGATGATAAATTAAAATGAGGATAATTACGTACTAATTTTCACACGTCATTTTATAAAATTTTATTGCAAACTTTTACAAATGTACATCAGTCTAATACAGTCCGCCAATAAATTTATTAATATTACGGCATCTAGAAACAGAATTTGATTAATTTTATACATTGAACTGATGGAAGTGTTTCATTTCAAATCAATATCAAACGGCGTCATAAAATATGATATACCACTGGTAACTGTGTCTTGGTTTATCTATAATTGGATTTGAACCTGTGGTCAATCTTATTGAATTCATGCTAAACGAAGAACATCTCTTCGTCGTGTGTAATAAATAAAAAAATTTTTGCGGCAAATTTATAGTTATAACTAACGCAACGTGCGTAAACTCCGGGAGACCGTTAAAATGTTATTCAAGACATAATGTGTGGATATGTTTGCCTTTATTTAGATTATTTCTCTCGGAAGATACTATCCATAACTAGATTAAAAAATGAGTTTGCGTGCACTGGCCTTACAGTGCGAAATTTCTATCACAATTTCAACTGAACTTTGGCTTTATTTTTACTGTTTCAACATGATTGACTAATATTCAATGCATATCATTTTCCATATTCAGACATAGTAAATTAGTATATAAGAACGTGCGAAATCGCTTTTCCCCAATATACATATTGTGTTCTTTACATTAATATATTAGTATAAATGCACAATTTCAAATCGAAACTTACTTTTACTGTTATTTATCCTTTCTTCTAGAGGATACTACCATAATCACCATTATGTTATGAATGAATAAATTCAATTGATTTTAAATACTGGCAAGTGAATATGAGAATAGAATATATTTTCAAAGCCGAAAAAACAGTCAAATGTTTGAAACATTTCCTCATTTACCAAAAACATTTTGAGATCAAAATGTTCAATAATCACAAAACAGTATGAAAATCCGAACAATGATGAAATTACTGGCGACTCATTTAAGGAGCCGGTATTACGCCCTTTAACCACTGCTGCAGTTTTACGCATTCGTCTAGGAGATTGTATCGTCCTATTATCTCACATTCCTCACCCAAATATATAGTGGTTAACGGGCATAATACCGGCTCCAACTGATGAGTCGCCAGTAAGCACGAAACGAATGTGCATAAGATTATATTTTCCGTTCATGTTGTCTTTGGTTTATCTTTCTGGTCACAACTGAACTAATTTGTTTCTAGTTTCGCAACATCTAATACATACTTGCATATATATTAGTTCTCCGCAACAAACAGTATTTAAATGATGAAATTAATTTGTTACTTGGTGCTGAACACATAATAAGCAAAATCTGGAAACCTGTTTCAAATACTCTTGTATGCATAAGGGTTATTTAAAAAGGTCGCAAATAACAGCTAGTTAATTCAACGACATTTTGCTGAAAAAATTTGCGTATTTTCCAACTCGTGAGAACAATCAGACTTGCTGAGTTCCTCCTTGAAATATTGTCAATAATTCCTTGTAGCTAATTCGTCCTGAACCTTGGCAATAAAAAGTTTTATTCCTTAATCCCTTCAAATATTCTGCCCGAGGCCAGTTCCTGCTGAAATTCATTTACTAGCAATCAATAATCTCATTTGCTTTATGTACTTTTCCTGTTTGCATTAATTACATTAGAATGAATAACTCCCCATTCGGGAAGATTCAGAAAACATCAGACTGATTACATTGTTCAATGCATTAAATAACCTGGCGTTTATTTCACGATTGTAATTTTGATTACAAGCCCACGCTTTTTCTATCAAATTATTGAACTTATATTTTGGCAGTTTCAGATAGCTTATGTATATGCAAGTTTGTTTTAGGTATTGCTCACTTAGTAACAAATTATTTCAAATAGAACCATGCAGGTTAACCAGAATCAGTATGAGCAAAAGATGTATTCTCATGTACACATGCGTTTCGAACTTAATAGCAACTCATCATGAAGAGCCGTTGTTACGTCCGATACTCACTACGTATTAGGTCATGAAATGTGGGGCAGGTGTAGAGTACAATCGCTTATGAATATGTGTCTTATAACAGTAAGGAATTTAATTTCGTACAGCCTTCAAAAACGATATTCTGAAGCCAAAAAAGTTAATCATGATATCATTCAATTTAAAATAAAATAATTATGCACTTGTAATTCTCAATTTTGGTGAACAATAGCATAAATTGAAATCCATCATGTTGGTACCATGTTCCGACTCGGAAACCATAGTGTTAGTACCATGTACCTCTTCGGTACAATAATGTTGGTATCGGTTACTAAAACAATAGCCATAGTATTAGTATCCTTTACAGACTCGGTATATATATTATATAGTGTGAGTTAGCGTTGAAGTCGCATTGTCGTTGACTTTAGATTATGTTAGCTTCACTATTACAGGTTTACAAATTCGTCTAGGAGATTGTACCGTCCTATTATTCCACATTCTTCTACCAAATATATAGTGGTTAAAGGCGGTAATACCGGCTCCTACTGATGAGTCGCCAGTAAGCACGAAACAAATGTGCATGAGATTATACTTTCCGTTCATGCTGCCTTTAGTTTATCCTTCTGGTCACAACTAAACTAATTTGTTACTAGGTTCGCAAAACCTAATACATACTTGCATATATATTAGATCTTCGCAACAAACAGTATATAACTGTAATATATTGAATTGAATGATGTCATGCTTACCGCGAAATGTGATAACTGATATCGATGAAGGCCAGAGTGTATGGTTTAACTGGAGTAACAAGTGTTCGGAAATTGTTGTGATTCTCGATTTGGGTGAACTTTAGCATAAATTTATATCCATCAGGTTGGTATCATGTACCGACTCGGAAACTATAGTGTTAGTATCCGGTACTCATCGATTTCAAAAAAGGTATCAGTTACTAACACAATGGCCATAGTGTTAGTATCCTTTACAGACTCGGTATATATATTATATATTGTGAGTTAGCATTGAAGTCGTATTGTCGTTGACTTCAGATTATGTTAGCTTCACTATTACAGGTTTACACATTCGTCTGGGAGATTGTACCGTCCTATTATTCCACATTCTTCTACCAAATATATAGTGGGTAAATGGCGTAATACCGGCTCCTATTGATGAGTCACCAGTAAGCACGAAACGAATGTGCATGAGATTATACTTTCCGTTCATGCTGCCTTTGGTTTATCCTTCTGGTCACAAGTAAACTAATTTTTTACTAGGTTCGCAACACCTAATACATACTTGCATAATTATGCATTGTTTGTTGTGAAAAGCTAATATATATATGCGAGTTTACATTAGGTATTGATGGCCTAGTAACAAATTATTTCAAACAGAATCAGATAGATTATATAAATCAAGTTTGTGAGCTTGAAATAAACACCAATCCATTGAAACTATCGTCAGTCATACATACTGACACGTTTTGATCTTCCATGATCATCATCAGACCATGACGGCAAACTGACTAGTGAGGATCAAACCGCAATTCAAATATGCTGAAAGAAAAATTAGACACGAGACTCACAAATTTAGTTGTCTCTGCTTAAATTGCTCTCTCTCTCTCTCTCTCTC
>JAQBSW010001679.1:0-125501 GCA_029291075.1 Eudiplozoon nipponicum | reverse complement strand
TTAAAGCATTGTTACCACCACCCGCGCAATCAATTATTGTTTAATTGTATTGTCTATATATGTATATATATATATATATATATGCAATTATTTACTAGGTGTAGCTAACCTAGTTGCGAAATAACGCAATTTTGACCAGAAGGATAATCCAAAGACAGCATGAACGGAGAGTATTATCTCGTGCACATTCGTTTCGTATTTACTGGTGAATCATCAGTACGGGCCGGTATTACGCCCTTTGTCCACAATATATTGGGGTTGGGAATGTGGGAATATATGAGGGTACATTCTCCTAAACGAATTCATAAACCTCCAGTAGTGAAGTTAACATCATATAATGTCTCGACAATGCGACTTCAACACTAACTCGCCCTATATAAGGCCAGAGTGTATGGATTTACTGGAGTTATTTGTGTTCATAAATAGTTGAAATTCTCAATTTTAGGGAAGTATAGCATAAAATGAAATCCATTGTGTTGGTACCATTTACCGACTCGGCAATCATAGTGTTAATACCATGTCCATTTTCGGTACTATAATGTTGGTATGTGGTACTGACTCAATGACTATAACGCTGGTATCACTTATAGATTTGGTATATATATATATATATATATATATATATATATATATATATATATATATATATATTTATATATATATATATATATATATATATATATATATATTATACAGTGAGTTAACGTTGAAGTCGCATTGCCGAGACTTTATATGACGTTAAGTTATTTTGGACGCTGTTCCAACGAACATAATTGTCTAAAGATTGTCATATTTCCTGAATAGAGCTAAAATATTGAATTAGTTATCTGTTATGTCTTCAGCCTATTCTATGTCACTAAGAAACTTTTAAACTTATCTGTGTTGTTTCTACGAAAAAATATTTATCCGACGCAGTGGTAAAATATTCATAATCTACTTTGATATTGCGCTCCTTGAAATGTGTAACTTTATGCTAGATACCCGGGTCACTTCTATTACATGTAAAGTCATGTAATTGATGAAATATTAAAATTCGTTTCATTGAAAGATCAGATAAATGATTTAAATTTAGCTTCAGAATATTGAAAAACGATAAGTTTATAAAACATGATGATTTTTAAAAGACAAAAATTATGAAAGTGATTCATTATTTTAATTACTACGAAATTTCGATTCCAATGAACCTTTTTAATGAGGGAAATTTTTGAAATCTTTATTGATAAATGACACATTTTAAATGACTCCAAACATAAACAAAAGTAATTGTTAAACGACGAAGATATATTTCTCACAACAGATAACCCAATCCAAATTATAAAGGCCTAAATAAAGAAGGTGCATGAATATTTATTAGAAACCTACAAAATTAAGAATACTAGGATGACAGATATTAAATAGTTCTTTAAATGATGTTAAGAAAATGATGGACAATTTTACCAGAGAAATAAAAGATTCTCACTATTCCAAAATGTGTGAACATTATGTTGCCAACTCAATGAAATGTAAATAAACAAAACATTGTAAAAATGCGATGTTTATGAAAGGCTTTATCGGGATTGAAATCTGGTTTAGGCAAGAAAAAAACACGACTAATTAGCATTAAATACCGGTTTTGTAAGAGGAAAAATAATGTTAAAAAGAATCTATAACTAAATCTATACTGCCTTGCAAAAAATCATCATCATCATCATCATCATGTCCAGCCACACAAAAGTCAAAATTGACTAATGTTTCACTGCCATATAACCATAAGGAGTGAAAAAAGTATATAAGTGAATTTAGACAAATTATTATTGAGATTTACGAGAGAGAGAGAGAGAGAGAGCAGAGAGAGAAGGAATACCTTGCTACTATGAGTAAATTTATCAGGATAACTCACAGAAATGAGGCAAACTAAACCTCTCCACAACACCATTATGGCCAAGTTAGCATTCGGGCAAGGCGACATCAGCAACACAGCTTCCTTGCGGATTTCACTGTATCACGTCATAAACAAACCAAACCTCGCAGCTAACTTTGCCCTACTAAGAAAAGAAAGTTACGAAGATGATTCTACTAGACATCTGCAACAAGATCGCCACTGAGCTCGATTCGATGCCATATCGCTAAGGGTTTCTAACCAACAACTATGATGCGCACGAGGACCCAATCCTGGCAGACGAGTGGATCCTATACTACCCAATTTGGATGTAAGTGACTTTAATTGTTTCTGCCATGTCAAAATCTGCCCACCTTGTTTCTTACGCCAATTTGGTGCTGGATGAGAGAACGGGGCTCTATTGGGCAATCGAATTGAGGGCATACGCAAAACGTGACCGAGCAAACGAAGTTGATGGAGCCTTATTTGTTTTTCTAACGACGAGCACTTATTGTCAGATCCAAAAAGACGTCTAAGGATGTCAACGTTAGTTATTCGTCGTTGGTAATCAACATGTGCTATACTTCTCAAAGAACGATGATTGAATGCCTGTAAGCGTCTCAAATCATCAACTCTAAGAGGCCAAGTTTCAAAAAATGCAACGCAACACAACATCAATTATCACTCTTAATTAAATCAGTGCATGCGAGCATGATTCCCCTGTTTGGAGCCTATTTCTATAAATAGATGTTAACCGGTACAGTGTAAACGAATGTTTAATCCTGCACTTACATTAAAATTCGGCTTTCCATACTGTATAGGCAACAATGTTCAGGTGTTTTGAATTTCTGTTCTACTATTTGAACATGCTGGACAAATATAAATCTATTGTAGTACTATTTTTTGTGGACTGTTTTTTTCATTTTAGATATATTTAAATGCATGTTGTATTTCGCTAATTTATCAGTTGAGAATATGGAGCGAAAGCGTTTCTGTAGAGTGTATTATGTAATATTATTATTGTAATAATAACTGTTCGTTTACGTAAATAGTCCCCCAGCAAGAACTGATGGAATATAAAGCTTAGAATTACACTTGACATAATTCCCGTAACAGAAGTAATTTTTACATTGTCTTTATGTGGAATTTTCTAGTTGTTAAAGCCTTTGTGTGGTCCCGAGATGGTTTATGATTTTCTTTTGTACAATTTTATTGAAGAACGTCTCAGTGACACAAAATGTATACAGTTTAATAAAGAGTTATAATCTGACTGCTTCTGCAAAATCTATGAATTATTTAAAAGTACGTAGACTATTAGCAAGATTGCACTAAATCTACAGTTGCGGTTTACTTAGACAAAATAGCCTAACACAAAATTTATTGTATAAAAGCGTAGAAAAAGGAGGATAGTGAAAAAGGTAAAACCTATTGAAATTAATAAATTTACAACGAGGAGCACAAAAGTAATTGTCATTCTTTAAAGCAGTTTTTTACATTTCGCGACAACAGAATCCTCTACCAATCAGATCAAACTGTTGTTCTTTCGTTAAAAAAAAGATATTTACGATGAAGAAATAACTAATATGCCAATTAAATTTATTGGACTTAGAACCAGTGAAATCCATCATATCTTCCGCAGTGATTATATGGTGAAATTTAACGTGCACGTTGACTTAACAACATTTAAGTTATAGTTTCTTTAACAGAACATAAATAATTCTACCTATAAAGTTATATTTTTACTACGCGTATCCCTACCTCTAAAAATCATTTCTCAAATGTGCATGGAAATAAATGAGTACAGTTCAAACGGTCCTTCTTTGTATTGATAAACCATTAAAATAAATAAATTAATGCTAGAAAATTACGTAGAATTATTTTATTAAGTAGTGCGCATGTTGTGTTTTATAAGGGATAAAGTATCCTACAGACAGAAATAGTATTTCATTATTTATCACAACAAAAACTAAGCAACATTAGCAACTTTTCAAATAAAAATCTCCAAATGTGGAGTAATTGTCACTGCGTAACCAAACATATCAATTAATAGTAAATAATCTAAACAGACGAATGCGTCATTTTAAATAACAGGGCGTATAAAATTGAATACGACAAGCCCTGCCCTTAAATATTTCAAAAACCAAAAATCAATCAATGAAGCCAATTTAATTTTAAAGGCGTATCGGGCCAGAACTTTCCCGTCCACCGACAGTTATATAGAAAAGGATTAAGTAGAATAACTAAAGAGGAGTATTTTGACGTCTCTACTTGTTACGAAATTGTGAAACTTCTTTTGTTAAAAGCACATTTCGGTTCGAGTATTGTCATTTCGTTTTGGTCGTCTCATGATGTTGGTCATAATAGGTCAAGATATGTGTGAAAGCACCGATTCAACAAGGTGGCCCTAACGATGTGCGTTACCCCTGACTCGGACAGTTTTATGAAGTCCTGGGGTGTTCTGAGAGGTGATTGTTGGTCACATGCAATCTGTGAGCCTCTTCTGTCTGCGGTCTATTTTGTGCCGAAAATATATATCTTTGTTTGTTTTCCCAGATATTTTAACCAACCTCAGAAAACCGATTAGAGTAGACTGAATTACATGCAAACCACGTCGCTATTTATAGCCTGGGCATGAGCAAGGCAGACAGTTATGTAGCTGGTTAATTTATTGAACCAATTAAAGTACGATGCCAATTTGAATTGCATTAAGCGTCGGTACTTATATTGTGAGTAAGTTGATGTAGCATCGGCAAACGTATTTGTCCAGTTTAACATGTATGTCCATTACATTTCCATTTTTGTGAGTCAATTTCTATGAAAATTCACGATTCTGAATGCATTTTTTGCTCACTGTTAAATGAATTATCAAGTAAGTGCATGTATATCGTCGAAGCGTAAAATTAAAAACGCGATTTCATTGAAACTGCTAGCCACAGTGTTGACGGAGCATACTCGATTATTGCATTTTAGCGTAAGTCCAGTAAGAGAAGTAGAGCGAATGTGCGCTTACATTGGAAACCGAGGTATTCGAGTTGGAGAACTGGGGAGATGCCAGTCTGCGTGAAATACTCCAGCTTTTGTGTCGATGCCGCCTCAATCAGTGCTCGTGATAAGATACTATGTAAAAACTACTCTTGGCTGCTTTTCATTTTCCTAGTGAACAGAATCTGGGCATATCCTATAATTCTAATGGGTGTTTGGACTACTGGACGAAAGTTCTACACATCTGTGAGTCATGATGAAGGATAGTCAAAATATGCAAATGTCATGCGTAAAGCGATTAAAAAGGTCATAGTTACTGCAAAAACGTGAATTTAAAATTAATTATTTCAAAAGGTAAATGGGTTAAAATTTATCTTGCATATTTCTGCTCATGTTGTGAAAATCTTTCGTTAATTGATATGCAAAATTCTGGCCAGGATTAATTGGTAATATTGCATTAGATGGATTAGAGCGGAGGGATAATTTTTTATTGTATAAATTAAAGGGAAACAACATTGCGAAATTGAATCAAATGGGCATACTTAATTCAGAAACTGACTTTAAACTAAATTTATCGACGTGCTTGCTCAGACATAGAAAATAGAAAAAGTAATATTCTTGTCATTAAATCCTGCAGCAAAATATTCATTATGTGCTGCATTATCCGCTTATGTAAATTATGAATGAAAATTTGACTGCTTTTACATAAGAAAGGCTACTACTACATAAGTGGTACTACAGTCAAGCAATACATCGAATGAAGTCAAAATTGAATCCAAAATTTTAATATCACAAAAAGAGATAAAAATATGTTTCAAAATAATTTCAAATAAGCTTAATATGTTTAATAAACGCTAACTGATCACATAGACAGCGATCATTAATCAAACGACGAGAACATTAATCTGTATTTCATATGAATGATTTAAGATAGAAAATCCACAAGAAAAAAATATGCCAAATATATCAGTATCATGTTTTGTTAAAAATCAATGAAATGGACAGTAAACATTGCATTATGGCTTCTCAAATTTCCGAAAAACGCGACGGTATGTATCCTGAAGCTGCTTAAATTCCAGTTATACAGTCACGCCACATGTGAGTGATACATGTTAAAAGCAGTGGCTCAAAAGAGGGACGTTACCATTAGCTCAGATTTTTGTGTTTGGACAGCAGACAATGCCACATAAACATTTTGGAATCGCGTATGGCGGCTATCTCAGGTTTACCAACGAAAAAGATGCTAGTTGATTTGACTTGGTCTAGGTCTGCGTGTCCATCCCCAATCAGCGGCTGCGACTTTGGGGTTGCACACACGCTGTGATTAATTCGCACAACAATACAAAAAAAATAACTCTCTATATTGGCTTGGCATAGACAAAAGAGCCAATAAGATTAAAATGAATTGCTTGACTAATTAATACAAATATTCAGTCAGAATTTCATTCACTGGCGTGACCAAAATTGTGTTCACTATTCAATAGCATCTATAGTTTTAATAATACTATCCAATAATGATTTTCATCACATATACGCGTCTGTGCGTCAATTTCTTTGGAAATTTGAATAAGCACAAACCATTTAAACCAATGTTTTTTATTTCTTATTCAATTTTGTGATGTTCAAGCTTATTTTCCTAACTTTAGATAAGTCGTATATCACATTATACTATAGAAAGTCAATTTAATTACACAATTTTTTGGTATACTTTGTAATAAACGAGTTAACGTCGAGATTATCTCCAATTAGTCGATAATTTTAAACATTTTGGCGGACAAAACCATCAATAAGGCCAAATTGCAATGTAGAAAATTGTATCTACCTGTAGAGTAAAAAAATCAACATACGATGAATAACATAGGAATTCATAATATTCAACAAAGCAAACACGGTCAAAAATCAATCAATTAATATAAGGATAACTAGATATCAATTATCACGGTGTTATACGTTAATATTGACAACGAACAAAAAATAGAAGGGACACTCAATATCACACTATTTGTCATCCACTTAAACAAAAGAAAACCCAGAATGCATACAAAAGAATGAATGTAATTTTCATTTTATTATTCAAACAATATATATATATATATATATATATATATATATATATATATATATATACATATATATATATATATATATATATATATATATATAGGTATATTTGGAAATTCAAATCTAACCAGTTACCATGTAGTTTTCATCAATAAGAAAGACTAACCAAAAACTTAATTACGTGCTTGGATTATAATGACCGTACTGTGCGGCAAAGCTAGCAGAGTAGATTGAGTCGCTGGGTGACGTATGCTGGGTGAATTACTTCTGCTACATCATACAAAATTTTGTATTTCTACTGACAAAATATGCAATACAATTTCTACAATTAGGCCTTAATTCAAAATATCTTCCTTAAGTGGCTGGTGTTTGTTGTATAATGACAGATCGGAGGTAGCCAGTTAGATCTTCAGGTTGAAACAGATCCTACATAAGCTCAAACTGAAAGAAAATTTTACCGAAAAATTTTAATTTGTACATAATTGAAAATTGCGTGTAATATGCTGTAGAGTGGCGCAGCGGATGCAGTCTCAGTCTCCTAAACAAATGTGCCACGCTTTGATCCACGCCCGCAGCAATTTCTGAATCGTACTTGACGTGTTTCAAAGAATGACGAAACCGCTCTACTGGATGAATTACCTCTCAATCGTCAGGCATTTTTTTGTTTTTACACTGACAAAATGCGCAATACAATTCCTACAATTAGGCTTCAATTCAAAATAACTTCACGAAGTGGCTTGGTGTATATTGTTTAATGTCAGATCGGAGATGACTAGCTAGATATTCAAGTCTAAACAAATTCTACTTATGCCCAAACTGAAAGAAAATGCTAGCGACAAATATTAGTTTGTACATAATCGAGAACTGTGAGTAGTATGCTGTAGGGTGGCGCAGTGGATACAGCCTCAGTCTCCCAAAAAATGCACCCGAGGCAGATTCTGGACAGTACTTGATGAGATTAGGATATCGACGAAAAAACAGTCTCCTAGAAGAATTGTCTTCATTGACAACACACATACTTATTTGTATATACAATTATTCGAAAAAACTCTAAAATCTTTAAAATGCCACGCGAAAACATCACTCAAATTTGATATAAAAGTAAAGACAAACAATGCGGTAGTCTAGATGTGATCAACACAACGTTATTCTGTTGGAACCGACGCTGCTGCATTCACATTTTGATCAACACTGTCCTGGATAGAAATGCAGAGTTGCCAAGTATGTACTCATACTTGAACTTATTTTGGTTTATTGCATCGACTAATTTCTACATTAGTTGAATCATACGATAAATGTTTAGATCGATAAAAGACAATGTAATCGTACATAATAATTCATCTTATTTTACTTAAGACTGATTTTCAAATGTATCTTGTAGAGTTGAGATTGTTTTTTAATTAATGATGTCTCCTACAAGGTTTCATTTGAAGTCACGCACATAAAATAGTTTCACGATTACAATTGCCAATATATTAAAATACATCCATTTACTTTAATATGTTTGATTTATCTACGTTTTATGGCGTACATATATACCTCACTGCAGATAGGACGACTATGTATACGTCTTAGCAGATCCGCACAAACGTTATCCACAACTATATATATGTATATATATAGGTATGCCTTTTCTGGCTATTTGTGAAGATATTGGATAAATTATTGAAATTACGATTTAGAACATCCAATAAACAAAATGTCAGTTTCCAACAGTCAAAAAGCTCTTTTCATTTAAATCATGATTGCAATTTTGCTATTAATACTGATCCCAATTTATACTTCCTTTTTTCGGTATAAAAACATAATATAATGTGGAAAACGCAATATATAAAAAAGATCAGTTTCATCCCTATTGGAAGCTCATTATATATATCTTCTAATGTAAATTGCACGTTTTCCGTACATGCTAATATAAGGTCTTTGATTTCATTGGTGTCTAAAGGGAAATCAAAAAACTCATTTTTGATAAGGTCACACAAGATCTCCGTTGTCTTATCCAGTGGTATTTTTGCATATAAGGATGAGACGTCAAGCGAGACCATTTTATTCTGTAGAATGTTCTTCCCCTTCAGTTCATTTTCTAGTTCGAAGGAGTCCTTGATAGTGTTTGCATTTATGATGCTTCGTATTGGTTGAAGTATTTTGCAGAGAAACTTGGCTGGTTTATGTTGTGGAGCGTTGATCATTGACATAATAGGCCACATCGAGGGAGCTCCTGAGGCTGTCACGGCTTTATGAGTTTTTGGTTTGCCGTACAATCTTGCGGTGTTTGTTCCGACGGGTTTTGCCTTTTGGATGTCTTCAATGAGTTTTGATCTAATATCGGAATCAGCCATTGATGTTAAACCGTGTTTTTCCATCTGTTTCAGAATTGCATTAATTCTTGATTCGATGTTTGTTTGATCATCTTTCTGTTTGATGTCTTGTTTAAATTTAGATTGATCATTTATGATACACTGGGAAAAATAGCATTCGCACATGTAACAGCGAACAATGCGCACAAATAGTTAATTCTCAAGGCATCAAAACTATAATGACCATATCTCAGACCTCACTTTGCAATACAACGAGAATGGCCTTTAAATGCAAACAGGCCCACACACACAAACACAAATACATACACACTTACCAACCAGCCAAAACAAGAAATAGAAGTAAAAGCGAGTCAGATTTGTTACCATTAGCATAATCAATTGAAAACCCAGAATATGTATAACTGAATGATTGTAGAGCGATGATTAGTATTTACGAAATAAATGGCCTTTATCCAATTTGTTATTAATGTGTTTTTTCTTCCTAATTAGAAATATACTGTGTAATATCCTAAGGAATAGACATTATAAAGATTATTAAAGAGCGGTGTCAGCCTTTTACCCGTAAGGAACTAAACACTTATATTGCAGCCAACTGTACGTGTGCCAAACTTCTAGAAAGAATTAAGTTCTTCAAATCGTGTTTACAATCAGATGTTGTGCCAAAACGATTCCTCAAGCAGTGCAGGAGAAATAACCAAAAACCGACGAATAAACTTATAAGTCGCTTATTGCTTAATGCCATCGAGGACAACCAATCAAAACTGCAAGATGCTGAGAGAATCATTCAATCACTGGGTTGTCAAATTGCAAGACTGAACGACAGCGAATACACCGCTTTTACAACGAAGATAGAAACGCTGATGAAAATAACAGCTGACAAAGAAACTAAGGACCTCACGAGGGACCTGGACAAATTTCCTACACAATCGAAATTTCCTACAAACCCAGACGCATTTATTCACAATTATTCAAAAGTGATCTTGTCAAAACACCAGAAAGAATTACTCTCCTTAGGAGCAAAATTCTGCGTAGTCAAGAAAAACCTAAGTGAACGTGACATTATTGACATTCAGGCTGGAACGGAAAATTTCTACAATGACTTAACGAAAGACACCGCCCCACATGCATTCAATGGACAAGGACTGAAAGCTGAGATAGTTAGCGCACTAGAACAATACAAGAAGGAATTCAAAGGCAGCCAAATCATCACAAAAAAGCACATAGACGAACTCAGAAAACTACAATCAGACAAATCCATACGACTTGCCACACCCGACAAAGGATCAGGAATTGTTATACTTGAAGCCGACGCTTATAGAAAGTCCATGAACGATATTATAAATGATCAATCTAAATTTAAACAAGACATCAAACAGAAAGATGATTCAACAAATATCGAATCAAGAATTAATGCAATTCTGAAAAGATGGAAAAACACGTTTTAACATCGGTGGCTGATTCCGATATTAGATCAAAACTCATAGAAGACATCCAAAAGGCAAAACCCGTCGGAACAAACACCGCAAGATTGTACGGCAAACCAAAAACTCATAAAGCCGTGACAGCCTCAGGAGCTCCCTCGATGCGGCCTATTATGTCAATGATCAACGCTCCACAACATAAACCAGCCAAGTTTCTCTGCAAAATACTTCAACCAATACGAAGCATCATAAACGCAAACACTATCAAGGACTCCTTCGAACTAGCAAATGAACTGAAGGGGAAGAACATTCTACAGAATAAAATGGTCTCGCTTGACGTCTCATCCTTATTTACAAACATACCACTGGATAAGATAACGGAGATCTTGTGTGACCTAATCAAAAATGAGTTTTTGATTTCCCTATAGACACCAATGACATCAAAGACCTCATATTAGCATGTATGAAAGCTTGCAATTTACATTTCAAGGGATATACTACCGCCAGATCAATGGTGTAGCTATGGGAAGTTGCATTGCACCCCTCCTGGCAGATGTATACACACACACACACACACACACATATATATATATATATATATATATATATATATATATATATACGAATATATGTGTATATACGATTTCACCCATGGACGCAAATTTTTCTGAAGTTTAACAAGTTCATTTGGGAGTAATAAAGACTTATCCATTCAAAATTCTGTTCAAATCAGAAATTTCTGTTACGTTTTAGTTATTGGCAAAATACAACTGCATGCCTGCATTTATTAAAATTCAGCATTAACAAAAGTAACCGCAAATTTATACTTGTAAGTCATCGTGGGGTAAGAGTGTAACATAAATTGACCAATTATCTCTTAATTAGGGCTTTAAGAATAAAATTCTGGTGACAATGCAAATAAATGCTACTGAATATATTTCATTTCTTAATATAATAAATTAACAATCTATTTAAATGAGATTTTCTACATGGAAATTGATTTATAGATAAAATGTCAAAAGTTTAACATAAGTGGCCAAATAACTTACCCCACATCAAATGAAGATTAATAAATATTTGCTAATATCTTTAGTGATGTAAAAAGTTTGCCCTCATAAAATATAAATTTCAGACAATATAAGTGTACTATTTTTCTAACGTTTTAATGAATAAGAAACACTGATGTGTGAAGGTGTATAAAATAACATCTACTTTAGGCATATTTTAGTAAAAAATGTACTGTGAACAACAGCTAACATCTACCAAACGTCAATAAGTTACATAATTTAAAGCAGATTACTAAATGAAACTATAGTTTAGGGCATATAATAAATTTTTTCCTAAATTTTAATCGAGAAACCCGCAGTGTATTGATAAATATTTTTATTACAAAGCAGATTTCTAATACATATATAAAAAGGCCAATTTCTTTTCAAAATACCTCAACTAAACTGCAATATTTTATCCATTCCAAAGTAAATTTTTAAAAGAAATAATATAATAAACACATGTATTATACCACAACAAACAGAAATCATGAAAAAAATGAAAATGCGCACACTCAAACCCGCATAACTTGCAAATTTATATTCAATTTGAATGTTATTGATAGCGCCAGATTCGGAAGCAGACGTACTCAGGTTCGAGCCCGGTCCGCAGCAAATTCTGGGCATTTCGTGATGGCAGATCTACCCTTACCTTAACACAATTGATAAATAGCCGCAATTAAAGGAGTGATCTTCACGTTACCTGATACAAATTTAAAGTTTTTTATGCTGCTAAGCGCCCGCTAAACATAAATGTAAATGATAAGTTCGTGAAAATCAAAAAAATCGAAAATAAGTTATTTATAAAAAAAACATAGCTGCTTAGTGCGCATTGTAGACTGTAAAGCCTACTTATTAAATTAGCAAACTAAGGAATGTTCTTGAATAAACATTGATGCAAATATGTACGAAGTCTCCACATTAGTGGAAAACATTTTTTATGATATCGCGCGCGAAATCTGGCAGATTGTAAAATGTTCTTGACACCAAAAACGCGAAAAATAATTTTGCTCAGCAAATGTTGTTTTATGCAATATATTTTATCCTCAGCTAAATAAAAAAGGAAGTTATCTCATGATCTAAATATGAATAGGTGAATTGCTTTTGTGTGTGTATGTGCAATTGTTCGTGTCTCAGCATGCAAATTTTCCTCTTTCATTTTGTTATTGTACAATGCATAGATTTAATCCAAATCTATCCCCATGATTTCCAAAATGCTGAATACATTACTTACCAGATATTACAATCGTGATGAGTTCTGGTGAAAATATCATGTCATTTGCAAATTTTTTTGAACATACTTATATATATAAATAAACACTATATATATATATATATATATATATATATATATATATATATATATATAAAAGTTAAATATAACTTCTTCATATGACAGATTAGAGGTAATTAACCACTGGAAATGAGGTACGATCTAATCTTCGTTGACTGGCGACGTTTCGGAACCTCATTTCCGCATCCATCACCAGGCCACTCTACAAAGCACAATACTCACAATTGCAGATTTAAGCAAATGTGGTGCATATTGGCCTCATGATAGAACCATAAATCAGGTTCTGAAACGTCGCCAATCAACGAAGATTAGATCGTACCTCATTTCCAGGGGTTAGTATGAAGGATGTAGAAGCCTTCAGAAGAAAAGGACGAATACGCACCCAGCCAAAATGAAGACCAGATCGACGCGTATTAGGATATGGAAATCAATCGGATCTTCGCGAAACTGGGAGTGCAAAGCAACTACCCGCGAAACTAACTCGTAGAGCGTCAACATATGAAGCTCGCACTGTGCACCAATCAATCAAATCATAGTGGTGATTAGTTGGAATTTCAGGTCTTATGGGTCCACTAAAATAAATGTGTTCACTTAGTTAAACTGCGACACGGATGGCGCTGTGGATAGAGCCCTGCACACCGAAACATATGTGCTCCAAATTTATATTCTTTAACATATTCCTTGTTGCGAAGAGCTAATATATGCAATTGCGTATTAGGCATTGCGAGCCAATAAAAAATAACCTCAACTATGACCGAAGATATATACAAAAGTCAGCATGAAAAACAGTGTAAACTTATGAACACATGAGTTTTGTGCTTACTTACTAGCAGTCGGAGTAACTGGCGTTCAGAATTGATTGAAGTTCACAACTTTGCTGAAATTTACTCCATCTCGATAGCCATTTTGTTGGTATGCATTACAGGATCATAACATATTATATATAGTATGAATTTCACTCAATTATTGGTTTAATTTATATTTGTCTATAACATTGTACCCTCCACCTGCTCCACATTTTCTGACTAAATATATAGTTGATATAAGCCGTATTACTAGCTCCTAATTGTGAATCGCTAGTAAGCACGAAACGTACGCGAGTATGAGGTCATACTTTCCGTGCATGCTGGCTTTGCTACATCTTACTGTTCCTATTTGAACTAATTTGTTACGAGGTACGCAATATCAATAAAAAAATTACATTTTTTAGTTCTCCACAACAAGAAATTTATAAACTCAGTTGTTTCTTGCTTTGTGGAATTTGCTTCTTGCCTGTTTTTCTAACCATCTGATTCTGTTGTTGCATCTCCTGTTGCTAACGTTACATTTAAAGTAGCTAATCAAGTGAGTCCATCGATGGCTGCCCCCAAGATTGATCCAGAGCGAAACAGCATCAATAGCCAAATAAGTGATTGTGGATCATACTTTCCAAAGAGGCACACCGAATGAGCACAACTTAGTTCTCCATTAATTACAAAGCGAAATCCGAAAAGTTCTTTAATATTTTTGAAACATTGTTTACCAAGCAATAAAAAGCTTTGCTGAATGTTAAAAATTTCCATCTTCACAATTTGACCGGACAAATTTGAGGCAACACGTTTATGCAGCTATAACAACGAACTTTTTCTGTACAAACTTGAACAAATATAAGATACCATTAAGGAAGGCATCAAGAAAACCACATGGAAGAAAGATCAGGCAAGAAGCCTATTTTCTGCCTAGCTAGAAAAGACTAAAAACGCGAGACATGCACGCTCGGACCGAACATAACCAAAAATAAACCAACAAGCAGAAAAATAATCGGGAGAAGCAAGTGTGCAAACTTACCTATAGGTTAAGCCTAGTTAGGTGCCTAGTTACTACTAAACATACGATCATAAGTCATACGTTAGAAAAATAGAGGCATACAAATAAAATTTAATAACACGCCAATGTTAAATCAAAACCACCAACACATGCTATATGCATAATAAAAACTCATCAAGCTTGAAATTAATTCGATGCTTACCACGGCTGGCGATCGTGGTAATTGTCATTGTGACGCCCACTCTACACAACCCCTCAATAAATATTTAAACTCATTCATTTAAAAGACCATGTTTACTGCTATATAACTCTCTCTCTCTCTCTCTCTCTCTCTATATATATATATATATATATATATATATATATATATATATATATATGTAAGAACAAACAACGTACTCCATGTTTTGTTCTTACATTTTAAAAATGGTGAAAATAGAAACGATCAATATATATATATATATATATATATATATATATATATATATATATATATATATATATATATATATTACTAAACTGTGCATAGGTTAGCAAATGTAATTTAAAAGTAGACCTATGTCGTCCTTCAGTGGCACATATAAAGTACTTGCAATTATTGCCTTAGTCGGGTCTTCAATCGGGAAACTTGTGTTTCAAAGACTTGCAGCTCCACCATTGTACCACGCAAGCAGCACACTACAAGAAATTTTGAGTAATATACTGAATTAGATTTTTTTAGTCCGTCATTCATTCAGGTGCACACTGTTTATCATTTCTTATAATCTAGAGTTCCAACTTGCCAGCTCCGACCTGTCATTAAAAATATAAAAGCAATGTCATCTGTAGAACGGATGTTGAATAGAACTATTATGGCAGGATTTCATTATATACAGAGAGCTGTTCCAATGCAAATAATGTATAAGTTAGCAAATGGAATTCATGAAGTAGATAGTTTCGTCCCTATTTGGCGCTGATCAAGTACCTGTCATAATTAATTAATGAGTTGACTTTGAAGACTTGTGTAATGCTTAATTTACACTGTCAAATCAAATTTTATGAAATCCCGTAACTAAACTGCAATTTGATAAAACTTCTTTAGGAAATATTCCATTGTTTCTATGATGAGGTGGCCAGTGTGACTTTAGGTCCAAAGCGCTGCCTAATAGGGGCAACTTGAAGAAATGACTTATTCATAATTTAATGCGGTGTATAAATGAAAAGTGCATTTCCTATGCGTCAAGGGATGAATTGCAGGACTGCAAAAATATGTTTCCGAGTTCGACCTCCTGCCATCGCAATAATGGCAAATTCTTAGTTATTTCACAATAAGAATGAAAACGGTTGACAATATGATTTTCATTTGATAAGTTATGCAATTTTTGCTTATACTGTCAACAGGTATATTTAAACATTCTACGAAAACATTTTTAATCCTTTTCTTTACGGCAGATTGGCTTGGTCAACTGGAACTATATATCAAAATAATTACCAAATAGGTTCGACTTGAAGTACATATCGATCAAAAATTCATCAGCTTGCATATAACTAAAATATGCGTGCAATGCGCGGTTTCGGTGGCGTAGTTATTATAGTACAAGACTCCAAAACAAATTAATCCAAGCTCGATCATCAGTCACCGCAAATATGAAAAATATATGATTTTTACCCAATAGAGTGAAAACCCGTCTACTTGACGAGTGACAATTGCTACCTGATTCAAACTTTGGTTTGTACTGTTAACTTCCAAACAAACATATATATATATAATATTATAATATATATATATATATATATATATATATATATATATATGATCACATGTTGATGAAACCGCAAAATGGCTTTTGCATTGAAACATATATTCAAGAAGACGAAATTTTATTCTTTTTCAATTTAAATTATGCACATGAGTAATATCAAAATTGACTTTTATCAAAAATATAAGTTAAGTGGTTTTGTATGTACTTATCTGTCGCTAAATGTAGTCAAATCCAATTTATTTTGCTTTCTATCAACAAACAATTACAAATCGCACAATTTGCAGTCGTGTGAAAGTTCAGGACGTGTGTCAACAGTAAGTCAAAATCTGGATAAGCCTCTGTTTGTTAATAATGCTGCTTATTTCAATAATGACGTTGCTGCGGATGATAAGAGTGGCAAACCCGATGTAAAATCTGGCTACTGGTTTAATCGATCGATTCTGGAGGATGCAGCAATAGAAAACACAAATCGCTTCAGCATTGCAGAAAATTGCGCTTCAGGTTCAAATAATTTGTTCTTGAACGGTGATTGTGACAGAATTAACAGCGATCACTTGGAAATCGATGACGGAGAAGACAACTTAAAAAGTGCGGACGGTGAACTTATCTGGGAAGACGGTATGTTGAAGCAATCGGGCTATGAACTGCATCCCTATCACAAAAATGAGCCCATGCTGTTGTATGCAGAGCCACATTTGGACAGTGAGGAACAAGGCCATATTGACGAGTATGTTTAATTCTTACCAGGTTTTTAAATTATTTTAATCGCTTAATAGGGCGCAATTTTTTTGTAATAGCACAGCATGAGTTAAGCGACATTAATAGAAGAACATGCCTTAGAGGCAAATTGTAGACTTGATGCATATTAAGTTATTATTGCTGACTTTCTTCGTGTGTACATTATTAGAATCTGTTATAATTTTTTCAAACTTGGAATCAAATTATTCACTGCTTTGTCTTTATTTGGCAATCCGACATTTATTTGTCTAATACTCTTAGGTTAACTTAAATTCTGGCTAAAACCTGTTAACTATTTCCTTTAGAACGCACATTATATCGCGATTGAATTTTATTGTGTGAATATATACAAATTATTAAAAAATACTTTTTCTTACTTCACATAGAACATGCTTGTTTGCCGACTAATAATTAACAATTTAAATTTTATTTTATCCCGTATATAAAGAAAAAATACGGTAGCTCAATTGAGATGGCTTTGTATTTAACGTAAAAATAATATGGTTTTAGCTGATAAAATGAAATGATTTTAGTGCAATTTAATTGGCTATAACTTTTTCTTCATTTCTTTTAAAGACTTGCATTTCTAAATTCATTTTTTTCATCAATTGAAGGGAGTAGTTTTTATGGAATTTATTGGCATTCCTTTCTGTACACCAGTGGTTAACTTGTTATACGTTGGCACACTTATGGATCAATTGACCATTGATTAGACTTAAATATTATGAGGTTTGTGATCTAGCAGATACGATGTTTATTGTTCTAGTAGTTGACTGTGTTTAGGTAAATCGGACATCAATCGCTCCTGAATTTAATTTTCCCATTAACCAGCCAACGCTTAGGCGAGTGAAGTTCTGCTATATGTTGCTCCAACAATACCGTTTGCTTCCAGAGTTCTACCATCACACCCCCACTCAGAAAACGATGAATAAGTGTACGATTCTTAATTACCGGAACATAGAATGCTAGTCACATGAAAGAGACTGTTTCTAATTATAACGGTTAAATACTGCTTGTTGCAAAGAACTAATATATATATTCAAGTATGTATTAAATGTTGCAAACCAAGTAACAAAAGAGCTCAGTTGTGACCAGAAGGATAAACCAAAGACAGCATTAAAGGAAAGTATAACTTCATGCACATTCGTTTCGTGCTTACTGGCGACTCATCAGTAGGAGCTGGTATTATACCCTATTTCCATTTTATATTTGGGTAAGGAATATGGGATAATATGACGATACTATCTCCTAGACGAATGTGTAAACCTGTAATTGTGAAGCTAACATAATCTAAAGTCAACGACAATACGACTTCAATGCTAACTCACACTATAACATATATATACCGAGTCTGTAAAGGATACTAACACTATGGCTATTGTGTCAGTAACCGATACCAACATTATAGTACCGAAAAGGTACGTGGTACTAACACTATGGTTGCCGACACGGTACATAGTACCAACAAGATGGTTTCTTGTTTCTAATTATTTTACACATCATTACTGCACACCATAATTCTCTACATAAGTAATGGCTCCGTAAAGCCATGTCTGTTATTACGGCCAAATTTCAATTAATAGCAAGGCAAGTTTGTATCAAACACAAAAATATATGTTTGCATGCAAGCTGAAATTTCATATATAAAAATTTTACCGCGTAGTCCAAACGCAAATTTCTCGCTAAGCCCATCCTACCTTGTGTGCGACCTAGATAATTCATAAATAAATATTACACAAACTATAAACATGAAGTCCTAACTTCAACTAGAAAGGCACAATTACACTTGAGGTAATATTTTTAGCGTGGTGGTAAAAAATACATCATGAAATATAACTAACCAGTGTGTGGACGAAATTATTAAAAAAACACAAAAATATTTACTAATAATCGGAAATCAAACAGTACAAATGGTTAAAGTTATAGTTTATTTTTCTTTCCACATTATTGGTGTTATCTTGTAATTCGTGAGGTCATAAAATACAAGCTCAAAAGTTATACACAAATTATCTGAAGCTTCAGACAGAAAACTCCAAATAATTTACTATCTCTATTAAGGCGTAAAAACTCATAAACTCTCTCAACAAATCAACTAAAGGCATGCACATTATTTGATGATGATTTAATCAGCAATTCTGTGATACTCATCAATAACCATAAATCTCTATATGTAATGCAACCTATAATAAATGCATTTTCCTCAGTCTGAAGGCTGATACACCTTACTTTTACCTATATTTGCCAATTTTCCACTCTTCCGCTGTTCCAGTCTTGTTGAATCCTGTGTTAGTGCCTCAGATTCCTCTACCTCTGAGTCAGGTAACTTTAGCCAAATATACTGTCAACAGCACATTTTAGCTGGTTGATTATTCCGTAGGATTTGTATTGGTATCATTGTTTATCCTAATGTTGTTTATGTCCAAATGCTCACTATTAATCCATGATGCCAGTTAATGTAGTTAACAGCAACAATAAAGCCGAAAAACGAACTGTTAAGCAAAGGATGGAAACTTTTGCTGTAAAAGCTGATATCGATAAAATTTAATGAACCAGAATAGCACGTTGTGTTTAAATACGACTAAATATTTTGCGGTGACTTAATAAGATGTAGAATAAATTAGGCATGAATTCAGATGATTATTGTACTGCAGTGACAATTAAATCATATAGAATTATAAACGAGGAAGAGAATGTTAAACATCAAGAGAATGATTCAGTAAATATCAATATGCACATGTGATGTAAAATGCTAATATACAGCATAATAAAATGAGTTTGGACATTACCAGATAGCATAGGAAAACAATAGCAGAATTGTAGCATATAAGCACCGATATTATATTATATATATAACCACTAATTTACATCATGAAATATGAAGCTAATAATTTTTTGTCATCTAATTTCATATAAAATTGCTTTACCCTATACTATGTGTTATGCGGGCATTACATTTAGAAACAATACGTTTCGATATATCGCTAACTCTTTCTAAGACTTCATGAAAAAGGTATGCCAAATAGTTCATAATTCTGGAAGTAGCGACACTAAATGCTATGGATAAGTGCCCAATAAAACAAAATAAACAATAATCAGACCGGTGAAATTAATATTACTGGTATGAATGTATAAATCGACCTCAGAAACAACAATTGTGCTCATACCGAGGTCTATATATATATATATATATATATATATATATATATATATATATATATATATATATATATATATATATATATATATTTATATTAGAAACAAAACACAAATAACAAAGTGTTATTTGTGTTGTTTTCCTAATGTAAAATGTATAATTGTACATTAAAATATATATATATATATATATATATATATATATATATATATATATATATCGAATTGTAGTCTATTGCCAGGATTTAGTGAATATTTTTGTCAATATAAACTAAACATAGCATTATGTAGCAAAAGCAAATAATTCGATAAATAAATTTTTATATTACAGAGAACTCTTTAATTACTATCCATATTTTGTCGCAAACGGGATAAAAACCAAAAATCGTTTGCTAGTGAATCTGGGATCCTATCCACTGTACTACCCGTTAAGTATTATACCAATTTATTTATTTTGGTTCTCTCTTCCATCAGGTGAAACTTTCTTAGCCGCACCTGATCAATCATATATAAATGAAAATTTTTCTTTAGCGTAGGACGGTGTGATTCAATGGTAAGAGCAACAGACTCCAAAGCAAAAGTACAAGTTCGATCCTTGTTCGCAGCAAATTCTAGAGAGCGGGTGAAGACGTCCTAATAAATAAGAATCCGGTATACTGGATGAATAACTTATTCTGCATATTACAATGCCTATTATTTAATGTCAACTCTATGTAAATTATAGACTTTGTGCTTTTATCAATATCGCAACCTTTAATTTAAGAAGTGTTATCACCGCCAGCTAATATAATATGCGTTTGACTACATAAAAGCTAAATTCCGTAAAACTTCTCCACGCCGCGTGTTAGCTGTTTTGTTATAAGAAATTGCTTGCGGTTAGTTATAAATTTATATCTAAATAGATGCCATATTGGTTTTAATTAAAGGAAGGTGTAACAAAGAAGCATTAGTTATAACCTAACTAAAAATTGCGTGTAGCATGCAGCAGGATGGTTCATTGGTTAAAACAATATATTTCGAATCAGAAGTCGCCAGGTTTGAGCCCTGTCTGCGGTCAACTCTGGACAGTACGTAAAGCGATTCCAATGAAAACGGAATCGGTCCACCGGATGAATTTCCTTTACTAAATTATACAATGCTTAGGTTATTCTGGCCAATAAACGCACATAATAATATTCTTGTTTATTTCTAGATCGCAGATTTGTTCGAAATATTAATTATTTAATTAATATTAAATATTAATCCGCGCAATTAATGCTCGTTTAATTATATAAATGTTGAATTCAATAGCACATCCCTATGTAGCATAGTGGCTGCGTGTAATTATATTTCCGACTTCGAATGAAGTGATATTTTCGTAAACATTTGACATTGCTTGATTACACATTTTTTGCGTATCAAAATTATCGCGATCACAATCGCTTCACATTTTAATTTGTACTGGTTGTCGGATTGTTTTATTCCTTTCGCGAGATTGTGCTGTGGAGTTTTAATTATTGATATCATTGATCTTACTGGCGGCAAGTTGCTCGTTCCAACTTCGCTGTGTACTTTCGGCATGCTTTTAAATTCTGGAATCGCGTGAGCTTACTAGATTTGCTTGTTTAAGACGACGTTTCATGTTATCGATTTCATTATAATCTGCATCATCGGTTCTTTTTTAAATCTCTTCGCACATATTTTTCATCCTGCGCCAAGTAATAACCACTATTGTTGATTTTATGGTTTGAAATTCTATTCACCATTAGAATACTCTTCATTCGAGATATATAATTATTACTTTTCATTAAAACAATGCCTGAGCCTTATCCTGGCTTCATTAAACTAAATGAGTTTTTGTGTCACAGTTCGTTGACTCTTTCTCGGTGCTCCGTCTTTATAAAATGTAGCTGCTTGTGTATCACTTTAAAAAGCTTAAAGGCAACAATTCTCTTAGTTTTGAAGAAGAAAGCAAAATCCATCTTCTTAATAATATTCTGATGTCACGTCCTAATATAGACTCTCCTGTGCGAATTTCGTTCCCGTCTTTGTTGTTTGGTTCTTATAGTTTGGTAATATACAGAATTGTGATCCATGGGGTATGATTTTCTTCCATTTATCTGGTAGGGTAAAACTCGTATAAATGCAAATGGACACGTCAGGGTTCTATCCTAATGCATTGGAGCCTTGTTTATTATCAAATAAATTTGTATGTAGTTTCGAATTTTCTTTGTCGACCTCATTTATAACCAGGTGATTAATAGCACTCTGATGCACATCACCCTCGTTTGAATGAAGCATACTGTTATAAGGTGTGAACGCTGAGATATTTTTGTTCCTAGTGTCAAGTTGCAGAATTTAAGTTTCAAATGCTTCCTTTGTTAATTTTGAAATAGTCTTCGTTACATGTACCGGTTATGAACGACATTGATCATTTGCGAATCACCAAAAATTAAATTGTTTCCATCACAGGCCTTACCATATGTAAAATAAAGTTAAATGTAATGATTGATACCTGGAAGTGGCAATGGCGTATCACGACATTTAATGTCTTGCATGGATAAAAAAATGCGTTCTGAGGAGGCAGTTTTATGCCATAAACATAATTGTCGGATAAATAAACAAAAGAAGTTCCTACATTAATTAAATGTAAACGAGTGAAATGTTTGTGTGTGTACATATGTGAGACCTCAACATGCACTTTTTCGTACTTCTTTTTGTTATTGTATTCTATGTGTGTTTAATCAGACTTTGTTGCATTTCTTTCTAAATATCGACAATATAAAGTAACAGGTATTAAAATTAAGGTGTGTTCTGGTGACAATTCTCATTTTCTACTTTTTTGTATACGCCTGCTTTATTGTAAATTAATACTCACACATAATGTATTGATTAATTCAAATCAAAAATGCACAAATACCTTAACTAAAATTTATATATATATATATATATATATATATATATATATATATATATATATATATATATATATATAGACGAATATTTATATTTTGCATGACACGCGACGTTATTATTTAAATATAGATGACAGTTACGTTGTAATTTTTCTAAGCGCAAAAATAGAAAACTATGAACAGTTCATACATAATATGTTAACTTACAAATATTAATTGTCACACAAAAAAAATCAGTTCATTTTTTGTTATTATGTAGCACTCAAGAAATAGAGCTCATTCAGATAGCACAAAAGTATTCTTTAAATCAAGTTTGCGAGTTGAAGTAAACACCAATCCCATTGTATTTAAACAGTCGTCGAAAAATATAACAAAACTACCGCCAGCTGCAACGCACTGACGCGTTTCGACCTTCCATGATCATCATCAGAGTACGACGGCAAACTGACTATCGAGGATCAAACCGCATTGAATATATATGGAAATCAAATTTAGATATGCGGCTCTCACCTCTAGCAGTCTTGCATACATTGAACTTGACTGGAAATGTCGGCTGCACAATTTCTATGCAGTCACGAACATTAACTGTTTGCAGCTTTCGCCACATATACATATATAGGCAATACAATTTAAACAATAATTGATTGCGCGGGTGGTGGTAACAATTCTTTAAATCAAGTTTGCGAGCTTGAAGTAAATTTCATTTCCATATATATTCAATGCGGTTTGATCCTCGATAGTCAGTTTGCCGTCGTACTCTGATGATGATCATGGAAGGTCGAAACGCGTCAGTGCGTTGCAGCTGGCGTTAGTTTTGTTATGTTGTTCGACGACTGGTTAAATACAATGGGATTGGTGTTTACTTCAAGCTCGCAAACTTGATTTCAAGAATTGTTACCACCACCCGCGCAATCAATTATTGTTAAATTGTATTGCCTATATATGTATATGTGGCGAAAGCTGCAAACAGTTAATGTTCGTGACTGCAAAGAAATTGTGCAGCCGACATTTCCAGTCAAGTTCAATGTATGCGAGACTGCTAGAGGTGAGAGCCGCATATCTAAATTTGATTTCCATATATATTCAATGCGATTTGATCCTCGATAGTCAGTTTGCCGTCGTACTCTGATGATGATCATGGAAGGTCGAAACGCGTCAGTGCGTTGCAGCTGGCGGTAGTTTTGTTATGTTGTTCGACGACTGGTTAAATACAATGGGATTGGTGTTTACTTCAAGCTCGCAAACTTGATTTAAAGAATTGTTACCACCACCCGCGCAATCAATTATTGTTAAATTGTAAAGCACGAAATTGTACTTTGATATTGTTCAGCTTCAGATAAATTTTAAAATAAATAACAGTCTGTTCGGTGCGTAGAAGAATTAATGGTCTGTATTTTCTCTGTTTTTATTTGGCTAAAGCCAAAAAGTAAAAAACTTATGATCACATATAATAAATTTCACAAGATTATTATTGCTGTAGAAACATTAAATGACTAAAACAAAATGAACAATATTTTAAATTAACGAAATGGCCACTAAGAAACTTTAATGTTACACTAGAAATATGGTTCAAATAATTTATAAAATTGCATTAAATGAACCAATGCTATTCCACATCCCACGCTGCCGAATTTGACGTCGTGTACATCTAGTTTAAGACAAACTCTTGGGCGAAGTTATGTTCCTTATTCCTGGGTGTGCTTGAGATATTTATAGTCATGCATCATTTCTCTTGATACGTTTAATTGTTAGTTGACCGTTGGCAAGATGATGATATTTGTACTTATTTGTTAACATTACCTGTTTTAACTGGAGCTCTAATATGGAACTCAATTGCAGGCTTCAACCACTCTGCAAATATTGCTTTGTAAGACCCATTGTGGTCAATAACAAAAAATAGAGTGCCCAGCTTGATTATAGGATGAGGCTTGGTGTACTTTGGTTGTACTGTGCTACATAAATTCGTACATTGCGTTATTTTCTAGTGTCTATTGTTTTCGAAACGTAAACTGGCGTATGGTGTACTCCAGTGGATTGCGGACGCAGAATGTTTAGAACACACTGTGATTTCTGAGTATCTGCAGAGCGCTGGTGGCTCATAACTAATAGTAAAACCGCTCCTCAGATCAGCATGTGGTTTCGGAATATGATCAAATATAACTTTCGTAAATGATGCCTTCATACTATCATGATTCCTAGATTGCATGCGATGTCAAAATATTTGGAGTACAGTATGCCAGTCGGATTTTTCGCTTGAGACACATAACACCGTCTTTAACTCGTGATGTACGCGTTCGACTAAATCCTTACATTTCAGATCGTACGCTGTCATTATTTGCTCATCAATTCACAAAAATTTTAGATCTTCTTGTAAAATGCAAGTCATGAAGCTTGAGCTTTGATCAGTAACCACTACATCAGTACACCAAAACATGTCAATCTGTGTAACCGGAACGGTTAGGTAGTAGTTGCTGCATTTTAGCTGGTTAGCTGTTTCGAGCCATCCTATGTGACAATTAATTATGACAGCGCTGTCCCGGAAGCTGCTCACTTAAGAAATGGCAATAGTTTCCTCATAAATAAATCTAAAATGTGCGTTAGTCAAGGAAATACACTTGGCATGGGTGGCAAGCCTCAACACATTCGCTAATATCGCGTCTGATGATCGGCCATAAGAAACGTTTCTGCATCGTACTGTTCACGCTAGGATGACTCTAACTACGTTATCTATGAAATATCTCGTACTGGCAGTTCGGTGAGAGCGAAATTTTGCTGGCCAATTCTCCTTCAATTTTGTACGCAGTGATTTCTGCCTCTCTAATTTGAAACTATTAATTTATCTGGGAATCTTGTTTGTCATGATTTGAGTTCTATGCTTTTTGGTTACTTTGTCTGCATGTCCTGTCATGGCAACAGTTTGGTAACATAATGAACTATTGAATTTATTTCAATGCTGATTAAACTATTTGACACCACTTTCTCTTTGCATTTTGCGCGGTTCATACTAAAATTAAACTCACTGAGGCAGATAATTTGCCAAATTACTCTTTGTGCACAAGCAAACATTTAAGGCGTTCAAACATTAGCTGATCTGAAGCGTCCCAACGCAGTTGCGATTTGAACATTTTCGATTTGGACATTTGCGATTTCAATCTCTCGAGATGCCTTGTTAACCAAATTCATCGTTGCGTCATCATGAAGATGAATCACGTTTAATAATTAAACATTTCAAGTAAATGGCGCATTTCTTTAGTTGTTGTCAGTGTCGGAAAAATTTTAAATACTCCAAACTTGACTTCTAGAGTATTTATAACACCCTGTCGGATTGTTACCCTAGAAAATTTAATCGTTTCTGTTCAAAAGCACATTTTTTCAATGTCAAATACAAGACTGAACGGATCGATACGAGTGTAGGTCTCTTTGATATTCGTTAAATCCTGCTCTACATGATTAAAAGCCATGATGACGGCATCAACGCACGAATGTGTGTACGAAAATGTATTCAGTACCATATTTACGAATCCATGAAGCGTTTGTAAGGTATGGCACAGACCAAAGTACATACGATTATATTCAAATACTCTAAATGAAATAATAACAGTTGGTCTAGCTATGCTCTCTTCGTCGAAGGCTAACTGATGGCGAGCTAATTTACGATCAAATACAGTGTACCATTTGCTTTGGACGATCTCGTTGTTGATATTTCTTGTGTTGCCTATCGGATATTGATCTGGAACTGGAGCTCGATTCACGACAAGATAGTCGTCACATAGACTTCTATCGCTGACCTGTTGTTTTGTTTGCATGTGAATTTGTGCTGCCACAGACTTGACCTATTATTAATGATAGTGCCATCAATATGGACTTTGCTACCTGTAACTTAGTTTGATCTTAAGGTCTGGTGGGCGCTTTACTAACTTAATGTTAATGATTTTTTGAAAAGTGTGGAAGTTTTCTAGTACTCGTGGATGATTGGATTCAAACGAGTTTTTGCTCTTGTGTGCATGAGGGACACAATCGGTAGTGCCATTACAGGTACAAACAACTAAATTCGTGGCCTGATCTAGTAAGTTAACTTTATTTGTATGAATCATCAGTCCATTCTTCGCCAGGAATGTAAGCCTAATAAGCTATAGGGAAATTCCGAGGCAACATACGTTCTCGGGAATACACGAAATAGACCTAAATAAACTCTGAAATTTTCCAAACTATGCATTTTTTTACAGTCCGTGGACGGACTGTACATCCTTGTAGCGTCGCAGCACAAATATCATTCATGAAGTTTACCCACAAGCGTTGATCAGTGAGAAACATGAAGATCGCGGTTTGTTTTGAGAAAGAAAAAGCACATGTCGGCCTTTCTTCCGCTGTAACATACTGCTTTTGACTCTGAGGTTATTTCTCACGTAAGCTGCCTACGAGCCATAAAGTTTATTCCCCCAAAGTGCCATCTTGACCTTTCTGATGGAATTTGTAGTTTCATGTTTCCGCGTAAGATAATGTGTTGACGAGATTCTAGGTGTAGACGCAGGGGAATCTGATCGTACTGTGGAAGATTGGCTGTTTTGCTGGGTTTTATCAGTATATAGTGTGATAAAAATGACGGTTCAATGAGAGATATCGACCCTACCCATGGTGTGTTGATTGATAGGGAGCGTGCAGGCAAATTGACGGTAGACCGAATCACTTCATTAAGCGATTCTGAATTATTTCTCTGCATTTAAATTATATTAGAATACTGAAATTCTAAATCACTGAATGCGTACTCATGTGAATCATAACTAATTCCAGAATTAGTATGCAAAATTAACTCAATGACACATGATGGCTGAGACGGGTTTGATTAAAATTTCCCAAAAAACTGGCGTTTATATTATGAATGAAATATCCATACGCCAAATTATTGACGTTGTTCATATAGAAATTATAGTTTTAATGTTGGTTTAAGAAGAATTGTAATTTTAACTATTTTAAATATGATTAAATGTTAAAGCAACTTTTTTAAACAAGAGTAATTTTAATCGAAACCTAAGTCAACTCTGACTTAAATATTTATACATGAAATATAATCTCTACAGCGTGGCAAAGACAGTCTAAATAAAATTTTGAAATTTTCTGCTGTTAATGATACTCTGCATATTGTCTATTACAAAAGCAACACATAAATATATATTTATGAAAGAAATATAGTTTGAACAGAAATTGAAATCCAGCTTAAAACTTATCTATTTAACTTGAATTAAAATGCAACATTGAAAATGTAATCAATATGCTTATCTGAAAGATTGGAGGCATTCATCAACGTCAAGCAGTATTCCTTATAGGCAAAATGGATTTATGTTTTCAAAAATAACACAGCATGGTTAATTAGTTTCCCTGGAAAAAAATATTCATTGAATTTCCTATCAAGTGCATCAGTTGTGACGGGTCACTCGGCGCTGCTAGTTAAGTTTAGATAGTAGTTATGTTGTAATTTTCCAATGCACAAAAATAAATATAAACCAAGTAAGGGTTATATAACATATTTTGACTTCCAAATAGTAATTGTCACACATAAAGTATCAGTCCAGTGATCGTTATTGAATAAAATTCTGAAAATAACCTCAGACAAATAGCGCAAAAAATTGACCTTTATTGGATCGTTCCTGATTAACCAAAAACCAACAAATATTCAAAGTTTCCAGTCCGTTATTTGTCACAACATTCTGCCCGGTGCATGCTTCCATTATTCAATTTTTATTTCTTGTGCTCGTATTTCGTTTGACGCCAAAACGGCCTGTCCTGATGATAAAGAAAAATAAATTAACTACCACATAGAAAATGCGCAGTTGTGTGTTCAATACAGTAAACAAAAGATAATTCTAAAAATATTAAATAATTAACCAAAAGTCAACATTATTCATAAACCAATCAAACTACAAATAATGAACTTCATCGTCTCACCAGCAATATAGTTCCACAAAAAAGAGAGGTAGAATTCCATAAAACGAATCATTGAATAGTGTCTATAAGGGGGTCATGCTACATATTTAAACATACGTATTACTCATTAATATAGTCAAACATAAACCCTTATTCTTTAAATCAAGTTTGCGTGCTTGAGGTAAACACCAATCCCATTGCATTTAACCAGTCATCGAACAACATAACAAAACTAGCGCCAGCCGCAACGCACTGATGCGTTTCGACATTCCATGATCATCATCAGAATACGACGCCAAACTGACTATCGCGGATCAAATCGCATTTCATATATTTGGAAATCAAATTTAGTTATGCGGCTCTACACCTCTGACAGTCCTGCATACATTGAACATAACTGGAAATGTCGGCTGCATGATTTCTATGCAGTCATGAACATTAACTGTTTGCAGCTTTCGCCACACATACATATATAGGCAGTACAATTTAAAAATAATTGATTGTGCGGGTGGTGGTTACAATTCTTTAAATCAAGTTTGCGAGCTTAAAGTAAATACTAATCCCATTGTATTTAACCAGTCGTCGATCAACATAACAAAACTACCGCCAGCCGCTACACACTGACGCGTGTCGACCTTCCATGATCATCATCAGTGTTCGATGGGAAACTGACTATCGAGAATAAAACTGCATTGAATATATATATTGTTCAACGACTGGTTAAAAACAATGGGATTAGTTTTTACTTCAAGATTGCAAACTTCAATTAAATAATTGTTACCACCACATGCGCAAGCAATTATTGTTAAATTGTATTACCTATATATGTATTTGTGGCGAAAGCTGCAAACAGTTATGCTCGTGACAGGATATAAATTTTGCAGCCGACATTTCCAGTCAAGATCAATGTATGCGAGACTGCTAGAGGTGAGAGCAGCATTTCATAATTTGCTCTCCATATAAATGCAATGTGGTGTGATCCTCGCTAGTCAGCTTGCCGTAGTGCCTTGATGATGATCATGGAAGGTCAAAACGCATCAGTCCATTGCGGCTGGCGGTAGTTTTGTTATGTTGTTCGACGACTGGTTAAATGCAATGTGATTGGTGTTTCCTTCAATCTCTCAAAATTGATTTAAAGAATTGTCACCACCACCTGCGCAATAAATTATTGTTAAATTTTATTTCCTATATATGCATTTGTGGTGAAAGCTGCAAACAATTAATGCTCGTTACTGAATAGAAATTTTGCAGCCGACATTTCCAGTCAAGTTCAATGTATGCGAGACTGCTAGAGGTGAGAGCCGCATATCTTAATTTGCTTTTCATATATATGCAATGCGGTTTGATCCTCGCTAGTTAGCTTGCTGTAGTTCCCTGATGTTGATCATGGAAGGACGAAACGCATCAGTGCATTGTGGCTGGCGGTAGTTTTGTTAATTTGTTCGCAGACTAGTTGAATAGAATGTTGTTGGTGCTTACTTGAAGCTCGCAAACTTCATATAAATAATTGTTACCACCACACGCGCAAGCAATTATTGTTAAATTGTATTGCCTATATATGTATATGTGGCGAAAGCTGCAAACAGTTAATTTTTGTGACTGCATAGAAATTTTGAAGCCGACATTTCCAGTCAAGTTCAATGTATGCGAGACTGCTAGAGGTGAGAGCAGCATTTCTTAATTTGCGTTCCATATAAATGCAATGCGATTTAATCCTCGCTAGTCAGCTTGCCGGAGGGCCTTGATGATGATCCTGGAAGGTCTAAACGCATCAGTGCGTTGCGGCTGGCAGTAGTTTTGTTATGTTGTTCGACGACTGGTTAAATGCAATGTAATTGGTGTTTATTTCAATCTCTCAAAATTGATTTAAAGAATTGTTACCACCACCTGCGCAATCAATTATTATTAAATTGTATTTCCTATATATGTATATGTGACGAAAGCTGCACACAGTTATCGCTCGTTACTGGATAGAAATTGTGCAGCCGACATTACCAGTCAAGTTCAATAAAAGCGAGACTGCTTGAGGTGAGAGCTGCAAATCTAAATTTGATTTCCCTACAAATTCAATGCAGTTTGATCCTCGATAATCAGTTTACCGTCGTACCCTGATGATGATAATGGAAGGTCGAAATGTGTCAGTGTGTTGCGCCTGGCGGTAGTTTTGTTATTTTGTTTGCGGACTGGTTAAATACAATGGGATTTGTGTTTATTTCAAGCATGGAAACTTGATTTAAAGAATCGTAACCACCACCCGCGCAATCAATTATTTTTAAATTGTATTGCCTATAAATACTTATTGATAACTTGAAATAAATAAGAGGAGAAAATTCAGCCAAATAACATTGAAAATTGTGACATGATTTTTTATATTTGATTTTTACAAATAATTAAATGTAAATAAGTAAATTAAATATAATTTACATATATATATATATACATATATATACACATATATATATATATATAATCTGCCTGGAATGGCTCAATTTCGGAATTTGGTTGGCTAATTCAACCACCAGATTATCGATACGATGACAAATTGTTACAAGAGGCAATACAAGTCAAATTGGTTAGTGTGAAGCCAAAATTTGCAGGAGATGCGCCTTTTCCATATCGTAGATGATATTTTGGTGACTGTGAAAAGGGTTGCTTTCAGTTCTAGTTCTCCTCGTTGCAGCTTCGGTTTCTACTAAAGAGGTACTCGTAAAAGTTTAAACAATAGTCGCGTGGGTCAACTGCATTTTCTCATTTATATACCGTTCATGTTTATTTAAGTATGCATTGCTCTAGAGATTTAACAATTTAAAATATTTCTTTACATTCGTGCTCATTTGTAAGCACACACACATGTGTATAACCAAATGCTGTTTCTCGCCTAGCTTCAAATACTGAAATATATATTAAACGCAATTATCGTCCGTCCTTTGACTTTTGTTATTTCACCCAATGTGAAAAAAGCAATACGTAAAAAATTTAGACGTTCACAATATCGAAATAATACGCAATGTTCAATTACATGAACTTGGTCAATGATCGGCCATAGTAAAATCCAAAAGGATTATACTGTCATAATATTCGTAAATACGTAAAATTTTGTACTAAAGTGTACTTAACAAATAAAGTTCAAAATATAAATCTATATGTTTTCATATAAGTCAGTTCGTCTGCCCAGTAAACAGCTAACCTAGAATAATTCAATTAGAATTCTGTATAGAAATTCAGCATGAACATCCCTTCACCCAAGGCAATAATTAAGTAACTTTGAAAAAAAACTATTCTAAAAAAATTGCTTAAGTAACAAAAATAAATACTTTCCATAATTTGAACCTTATTAACCTAACTGTATATATATATATATATATATATATATATATATATATATATATATATATATATAATATTTGGAGAAAATTATGTATTGATAGTAAGAAGTAAATTTAATTTTCAATATTTTGTTTTGATTAAAATACATATTTCGATCAAGCTTCTTAGCTTAATTTAAAATAAACTTTGTGTGTACATGGTTTTCCAAATTAATGAAGGGTACATTGTCTGGTCAATGTTATACATGTGGTATTTATGTGTGTGCTTTGGATCTTAACGTGTGTGAGTGACTTCTTAGGATTATCACTGATTATTATTTTCTCGTTATTTGGCCTACAGTTTTCTGTTTTTGACGAGCTGGTTGCTTATTTAAGTTCTGAATAAGGTATGTTCTAAGCAAATATGCCATTTTGTTTCTCCAATAGATTAATTTTTCATTCGTTTCGTTGTTTTGCACAGCAAGAATGTGCGTATTTGGCGACAATTTTAGCGTTAATTTTTGGGTTAAACTCGAAATCTTGGCATGCTACGCAACACATCTGTTTTTGTCTATTTTTATTCCTACCCAAATATGCTTTCTCGTATTATGTTTCAATTAGTTAACTTACAAACGCCCTTTTAGATGTGGTGTGTCCCATCTGTAAAAATTTTTTTTTCTACATACACGTGGCCCGTCAAATACTATATCGTTGTTAATATTTTTTTAATTAAATTTCTGTATTGATATTCGTAAACGCTCAGCAATCTTGGTTCATTGACCTGGTGAAAAAGGTATCTGACTTCTGTATAGATTGAAGTCGAAGCGTGTAAAACAGGTGGATCATTAAACATGAAATCATTTTTCTATAAGAACTGTGTATTTTTGTAATCGTCTATCTTGAATATCTCCTTAGCAACAATGACGTAACTGTAAGCATCCGTGTTTAAAATATAAAAAAATGCTCTACTTTAAACATTATAATGTTTACATGCCAAAATATTTTAGACATGTTCGACCCACCAATTTGCATTAACTAATTTTACTTTTAGTTAATATATCCGTGTGCCTAATTAATTAGAAAAAAATATCGAAAGAAATAAAATTCTGTATAGTTTGAAGTATGCCTGTAGTTTTGTCCGCGGTATGTAATATTTTTTTATGAACGCCTTTTCCTGTTGTTAATTGTAACTTCTATATGTAGTGCGCATCGACTGGTATATTAGGTAACTACGAAAACTATTTTTCTCACAAAATTATAGCCAAAGTGAAACCATTTAATTACCTATGTTTTAAATATATTTCAGATTGTTTTCACGTTCGGCACTGACATGTAATTCAGATACAACTCAAGATTCGAGCAATGGTTTGTTTCACAAGTCATCTTCAAATGCAAACAGCACAACAAAACGCGATTTAATTTCTCAGCTAGCTGAATCGCAGTCGAAATCGATGTCCGTAGGATTCGGCTTCCTTAAAAAGTTTTCTTTACCGTCAGCTACAGATGCATCGGCATATCCGTTTAGGTTTTCAACTGGCACGAGCAAGATTAACCTTGCAGCTGATCTGGAAAAGAATGCGAACCTTATGAGGCCAAACCTTTTTAATAGATATTCTAAAAGGAATATTGGCATACGTACGGAAGATTCGATTCTAGAGAGAAATGGACAAGCGAATTCTGGGATGTTGTTGGACCAGATTGATCACAAAATAACTGCCTTTAAAGGTCATTCACCAAAAAACCTGGATGTGCATTTAGATGATACAAATGAAAGTATTTCGATGGTACATTCTGGACAAAGATTCCAAATTGCAACAATTGATCAAAGCCGAAGTGATCTTATTGGTCATTTAGACCGTGAGATGACAGTAAGATCTGTTGAAAAACGTTTGTTGGACGAAAGCAGACGACCACAGCATTACTCGTTTTCTGGAACATCAAGTGGTTTTCACAACGACTTCAACTCCAATAAAATACGAATAAATAAGTAGTGTCTTCGAATACTTTTTCCGAATGCACCATGTGGTATCTAATAGAAAGGCTTGATTTTTCTTCAAATTTCTCCACATTTATTTCTCTTTTTTTGTCCACTATTGACCAACAATCATGCACATATGATAAATGTCTTAAAGTATTATCCCAAACGCGTTCAGCAACCACAGAAAATTGTGAACGAACTACAGCCACAATGGTCCGTTCTGGGGGTATGTAACTAGAATATATTTGGTTATAGACTATTTTTTTTCAGATGCAAAGCAAATATTGCAAAGTATGTGTATATTTTCCAAAATCATTTATTTTATACAAATTAAGGCATATGACGAAACTGTAAATCTTTGTTAATATAAAAATTAAGCCATAGAAAGAGGTGAGATTTTCTTGTCATTTTAAATTTGAACTTCAAGGCAAATAACAACAAGCAATCAACACAAAATACATTGCGATTTAGCCAGAACACTAATGATAAAGTACATTGCAGAGAAGTTTAAAGATAATTAACCTCATTATTCTCTGTTTGAAATTGGCAATTTGATTGTTGAGAAAATTTTTTAATTAATTAAAATGAATCCTTTTTGATTTTTTAATTGCTTGCCTACTTATGCCATTTATTCTTAACACAAATTTCGCAAGAATCTTTTGAAAAAAACAAATGCCAGTCGTAATATAACTCAGTGGTTCTGCAAATATTCTTGATTTAATGTAAATATGAAATTTATTTAATTTGTCAATTTAAATAAATGAGTAATATGCACCATTTGTCTACTGTATTCTAAAGCAATCCAGCTCAAATGATTTCGCAGGTTTTTGCCAAAAATCCGCAATATCTTGAATCAGCGAATGTCTGTGATTATTGTTTATATAACGTGATATGTTTATGAGGCAAAACTGTCAACTATATATTGACTATTCGATTTTAACACCATTCTACTTTTGAATAATTGGTCAAGTAGATGATTAATAGCTATATATTTCGTGGTACCTGCCGTACTTTAATATTATTCTGGCTCAATCTTGTTTTTTTATTCATTGAAAACAATAATTCGAAAAAAGACCTTTTCTGTATGTTGTGTGTTTTATATATTCTTCTAATTTTTTTTTAATTTCTACTAAAAATTATCGACATTAAAACAAATTTCCATAGTCTTTGCTATAATCCATATATATATATATATATATATATATATATATATATATATATATATATATATATATATATATATATATGGTTATTGAAAGAGCACGATGCAAAACGGTTGTGATAATTTTTTAAATATCTTAATATGTAGGTTAAACTACGTTTTTCCTTTCATAGTGTCATCGTTTTTTGTTGACCTTTGTCTTCCTTATTGGAAGCTCGTTTTTAGTGGACTGATGTTCCTTGTCCTCTTTTCTGGACACATCGACATTTATATTACATAGTTAATTCAAATTCAGAAAATAAAGACGCCTAATTAACCATCCAAATTTTAGTAACTGATTGGCGTATCTTTTGATGTGTCCGGAATGGAGAACGCGAAACGTCAAGTCGATTTCAATGAGCTGCAAATCAAAAATGCAAAAGTCTAATACACATCTCCTGGGTGTTGTAATTGTCAAACTTCAGAGGATATAATATGTGTACACTGCTGACGAGAGGCATGGACAACTCACCTTATTACACAAATAATTTGTTTAACAGGTTATAACAAGAAGAAAAAAATTATTCTATTTTTATGGCTTGTATTTGAAGAAATGCACTTTAATGTTTGATTCGGCTGCGAAATGTCTTTCATTGTAATACATTTTCTACACTAACTTTGTGCATTTTCTTCCGTATAAGACATAAATTTTCGTAAGAGAAATACGTCGAAAACATTTGCAGAAAAACATATTTTTTGTAAATTAGAATGAAATCAAGAAATTGGCAAATAAATTATTTTGCAGAATAACGTGCACGAACATTGAAATAAAATTATTTTTCTAAAATAAAGTTTCCTCTTATCATAAGCTATAATACATTACGTCGCATTAGGAACAAAATTTTAACAATTTTAAACATCACAACAACAACCAGAATAGGTGAAATTGGCATAGATTATTAGAAGAGTGAGTTTAATTATTTTGAGAGTATATCATTTCATTGCCAAATATAATGTTGTTATTTTAAATCCCGCACTATTGTGATCAGTTTTTCTGTGACGCAGATTCCGGCTAATACGAATATAAATATATAGAAATAAACTTTATTTTGAGACATAAACCATTTAATTTAAACACGAATCGATTAATCGTGCAACATCCAATTTCACACCAATTTATTTATTTTAAAATAGCTTTGTGGTTTGTATACACTTTGAAGCCATTTATGTTTTTATTAATTGTTTGATAACCTAGTATCTGTTTATTCATTTAGTGGGCTTAGATAAGATGAACAAATGATGGACACCTATTGTTTCTGAATACTTTTCTTTGTTAGTTAGGCTGTTGCTACGTTGCATAAATAGACGTAATTTAAACAAGGATGTATGCATAAAATGTAATGACTTTGCACTTATTTATTGTTTTCTCACTCCATGTAACAATGTCTCCCAGTCTTCTGGATTTCATTTTGTCACCAGATGTCTGCGTATTTTTCACTTATTTATTTCGTGTCACTGACTTTCTGGTTTTTTGTCATCTGCGCTGATAATACTTATATCTATGCAGTTCAACATCACTTTGCATTGGTGGTAATGAAAATTTACAAATAAATTGCTAGCATGAAACATTTATTCAATGACCGGGTATTTAATGGAATTAGTTAGCATTATTACAAAGTGCATTACTGAAAATATCGTTGACATGTGACTTTTGACGATATTCACAACTTTTATGCGTCCTATGGTAGAACGCAATTTTACTTAAAATACACATTGTGCAAATTGAATATTATATTACCTTTTCCACTCGGTCAGAGTAATAGAATAGATAGGAATGTGCATCTGGATTACAATATATATATATATATATATATATATATATATATATATATATATATATATATATATATATATATGTGTGTGTGTGTGTGTGTGTATAAACAAATTTGTATTTGCTACGAAACAGCCCGAAAAGTAGTATTGAAACATCAAGGCGTAAAGCTAAATTCTTGGCAGACATACAACACTAGTGCGTTTACTTCAACGCAAATGTTGAAAGCATACAGATTTGTGTTTTTTCCATTATCATTGATGTGTCTCTAAAATGTATTTAATTGATATACCAATTAATATTTTCACCTCCCGTTCAAAACCACTTTTTAAGGATTTTAAACACAGCCGAGGCACAATCATAAACCAGAAAATAAGAAAATAGATAGACTTATATTGATCAAAATTCTCGATTTTGAATGCCAGTTATATTTCCTTTGAATGTCTGTCATGAAGTCTGCGATTTACTTCTTCCTTGTAAATCGTTAACTATTAAGATATTTTAAGAAAATTATACGAACACATGCGAATGTCTTTGAATCAGTTGGCACCAAAGTTTACTTTCACATCTAGTTTAAAATGTCACGGTTATACTAGCGACCATCCGCTAATATACTTTTGGATGCCCAGGCAGTTGCGGATAAAACGAATTCCTTTTCTTGTTATTACTTTGCATTTTAAACCCCATCTACGTTTCATGTAAACTAGGCTTTTGTGTTTATCTTTGCTTTTACAAGCATAATACTGAGGTTTGGCCGGTTAACCTATTCTGTATATGACAACAAAGAACTAGTTCAATGATTTCCAATCGGAATTAAAGACAACCAACTGAATAAGATATTTATATATGTTTACTTCTGTTCTCGGAATACTCCATCTTTAACGATATCGCACATTGTTGCATATTTTATTTTGCTTTTCGTATATATGCATTGTGGTTTGCCTTCGGTGGTCAGTTTGTCGTCGTACTCTGATCATAATCATGGAAGGTCGAGACGCGTCAGTACGTGTGACTGTCAGTAATTTTGTTACGTAGTTCGACGACTGGTTATGTACAATTGGACTGTTGATTACTTCAAGCTCGCTAACCTGATTTAAAGAATTGGTGCCAAATATTATTCTATTCCACTACACGTGGGCACAAATTAAGTTGCATTAAAATACCAATTGCAAGTACGCGAGCTAAATTTTTCGCCAAAATTCAAGTGCCACGCATTTGAATGAAGTCCCGGTACATGAACACATGCTAAGTCGCAAAGGTTATGCTCTTTAGCAATACTTTGTACTTATTACAGAGCCAATTAATCAGGTAATTAAAAAAGCAATTTACATTCCAACGTTTTTTTACTCAATATGACAAATCGGCTGTGTGTTTTATTGACTGATTTTTGTTATTTCATTAATTTTGTCACTTAATAATTTTATGCAGACACCAATTTTGCGACCATGTTGCCAATTTTGTCCGTCGGCATTATCCCTCGATATATCCTGCATTCTGATACTGATGGTTATTAGTTGCACTGCTACGGTTTTTTGCACGGTCTCAAATGGTGAAAAACTTTGCTGTACAACTTCTAATTGAACTTAAATTAGCAACGTTATGGTCGCTGTCGGGCTGTAAATCATTAATGCCAATGTCGATTTGTAGATTTGTTACGTGGTTCTCGGATTCGAAATATGGCTTTATCCGTTGTAATAATTTATTAGGTAAACCAGATAGTTGAAACATATATTAATGAACAAATTTTCATGGTGCGGTTAGTCATACCCCGTTCATGAAAAAATGGTTAACTTGATTTAATTTATATTCTATATATATATATATATATATATATATATATATATATATATATATATATATATATATATGCCTGTATTGTTGGCTGGTTAAAATGAATTGATTAGAGTAGCAACACAAATGATGTAATCTTTCGGAAATCGCTTCAATCCTCACTAACATACAGACGCATAAATTCATTTTCTCACTTCAAAGACACATTGGCACATATTGTTCTTCCATTTTAAGAATTTACCATGAATATTTGGAGATTTACTGTGATAGGCTATTTATTACCACCTTCGAAACGGTAGACATTCAATTGGCTAATTCATGCGTTGGAGTATTTTCATTTGACAAAATAAGTCTTAAAGGAAAATCCCAATCGTGTGTTTTGGAAAAGCATGTTATCTAACTTTCTATGTCCAAATTGGTCGCGATTTCTTCGTTTGGTGTGTATTTTAATTACTTGTTGTAACTATTATTAAAATGCAGCCAAAACGACCATATCATTCCTTTGCATTAAATCACTGTCACTGGAAATGAAACGTTTATGAACAGAAATGAAACCATGATGGCCATACCTGATTCGTTTTCTAGTGAATTAATATTAAAATGGTTATCCATAAAATATTCAGATTCTTTTCGGTTACCCATTAAGCTTTATAGATACGCACCAAATTAGTAAGGTATTCAAACGTGCTTGGATGCATTTGTTGCAGATAAAATGTATGTATATCTTTGCCTTCAAATTAATGGTGAATCGGCTGTGAATATTCCATAAGAAAGACATCGTTTTGCGTGACTTTTGCATATTTTGCGCCACATTTAGTTTTGGTTATGTCCACTCCCGTGTGTCTCCTTTTTAGTGTCCATAACAAAATCCCACTTAAATCTATATCCAATGCTACCAACAATTTAAGTTTTAACAATGATCAATCTTATTTATCAAAATTTGGCCGAAGATTGAATTGACGTTTGTCGTAGCATACTCCGATTTAGTGTGCAAGTGCACATTTATAAAAGATCATATCTTGTCAAGCAAAAAATATGACAGACCACAGGATGCCATTATAATATGAATTCAACAAAGCGCGCAATTGTTATAAAATAAAAAAGATTCAGAATTGCACAAAAATAAGCAGTTTTCTCACGCTATGCAATTACCATGGGCATCCATAGCATTATGCAAAATTATGATTTTTATTAATTATTTCATTGAATATACTGAAATCATTCTTTCATTAACTTTGTTTCTATTTATGGCACGTTAACTTATTTTTTAAGTCTTCAGTTGATCATTTCTTACCTCGGAATAGATATTTTACATGCGAAATATCTAAACACCCTACATATATTTTCGTCCTATTTGATCATATTTAAATTATTAAAAATTCATTCCGCGTGAATTTTTTCGCGAAAGGTGTACATCCTTTATTGATATACTAGGAGTTCTGACGTTCCTTTATTCTATGCAAATAAATTGCATTCACTGACCTGCAAAGTAGAAAATTTGTCTGATGAAAGATATTGCACCAATTGTTATTTTTCATTCAACAATTTTTGTCTGCAGTCAACCATGTTTCTAGTACGATGATATGGAAAGCTAAAATCGTTAATCTGATCAGTTATTGCCAACTATTTTGATAAATTTAAAACAAATTTTGAATAGGAACTTTTCAGAACCGAGTTTAATTTAAATCCGTGTTGACATATTCAAATCTGGATTGTGAAGGTAATTTAAAGCTCGTACGAAATAAACATTAACGAGGACTTTTTTTTTAAATTGATATTTTTCAACTTTTTATAACTTGTACGAAAAATGTACATATCTCAATTATTTCCATGTTATTGTACCTGAAGTTGTGAAATTGTCCTTTAACATAAACACGTGAGATTTTTAAATTTGTCAAAAAATTCTATTTAGTTTTAGGTAAATAAATAATAGTAACATTAATTACAGCGTTTCACATTTGTTACTAGAAATTTTATTTCGGATTATATTGGCCAAAATCCTTTTTTCGTCTATTATGAATTTAATGAATTTAAATCAAAGTATCCTTCACAAATAATCAAGCACTTCTCAATGTTTTACAAATCTTCATGTTCCTTTACGCAAATATTCGGATGAATTAGCGTACAAATTATTAACAATGCTAAACTTTTGCATCTTCAAAAAAGATTACTGATCATTGCATTGGAACTTTATAGATTTTTTCAGATGAGGTGATAAGAAGTCAGAAATTAAGATAACACGATAAAGTTGGTACAAAAAATATATGCGACTATTTTGAGTTGAAGAGGAAATGGCGACATGCTTGAGATCAAAGTTTGTGGAAACAATTTTGCCAATTTAAATCAGAATTCTGTGCTTGAAGTAAATACCAATCCCATTGTATTTAACCAGTCGTCTAACAACATAACTAAACTACCGGCAGTCGCAAAGCTCTGACGCGTTTCGACCTTCTATGATCATCACCAGGGTACGACGGCAAACCGACTAGCGAAGATCAAACCGCATTGCGCATATATGGAAAGCTAATGTTGGTAAGCGCCTCACACCTCTAGTAGCTTTGTATACATTGTACGTGATTGGAAATTTCGGCTCTACAATTTCTATGGAGTCACAAACATTAAATGTTTGCAGCTCTTGCAACACATTTATATAGACAATAAATTTAAACAACAATTGATTGCGTATGTGGCGGTAACAATTCTTTAAATCAAGTTTACGAGCTTGAAGTAAACACATATCACAATGTAGGTAACCAGTCGTCGAACAACAAAAAAACTACCGCCAGTCGCACGCACTGACGCGTTTCCACCTTCCATGATCATCATCAGAGTACGACGGCAAACTGACTGGCGAGGATCAAACAGCATTGCATATATATATGCATATATGAAAATTGACTGGTTAAATACAATGGGATTGGTGTTTACTTCAAACTCGCAAAATTTATTTAATTATTATTGTTTAATTCTATTTTCTATATATATGTGCGTTGCGAAAGCTACAAACAGCTAATGTTCGTGACTGCATAGAAATTGTGCAGCGGACATTTCCAGTCACGTACAATGTATGAAAGACTACTAGAGGTGAGAACCGCATATCTAATTTCGCTTAACATATATATATATATATATATATATATATATATATATATATATATATATATATATATATATATAATGTGGCTTGATCCTTGCTAGTCAGTTTTCCGTGGAAAATTCTGATGATGATATGGAAGGTCGAACGCGTCAGTGCGTTGCGACTGGCGGTAGTTTTGTTATGTTGTTCGACGACTGTTTAAATACAATGGGATTGGTGTCTACTTCAAACTCGCAAACTTGATTTAAAGAATTTTGCGTCTATTTGCATATTGTACTTAGACGTTCAATTGTCTCAATCTGCATATTTTAACGCGTAATCAACATTTTAAATGAAACTAAATCACTTCAAAGCCATATAATATTAAACAGTTCTTCCAAAACATTTTGAGTTATATTTGATATATAAATTGTCAAATTAGAATGCCTTCTATTCGGCTGATTAATCAAACAAAATGCAAAATCAAAATACTTTGATTTAATTCCAATAAATAATTATTTATTTTCGTCAGTTCACAGTGCTAATTCACAAGCGCACTTCATACCACTGCCTACCTCATAAAAATTGTGTATGTAAAATAACTCGAGTGGTTCAAATTTTGTCAAAATATTTATTTTAATGTATATGTTTTTGATTGCCAGGGTCCTAAAAATAAATGGGTTTTTTGTAAACATTTAAAGGTAGGAAAATCGTATAATTTGAGTAAATATATAAAATTCACGAATGCGTTTCTTTAACTATCAGGTAGTACTGTTTCCCGCTGCATATGAAGGATTTTGTATAATCTAAAGTAAGAATATATTTAGTTTGATATTTTTCGATATATTTGAACGTTTAAATGGTACATTTTTGCTTTTTACAAACTACATAATTAATTTAAAGTTTTTAGTTGCGGCTTTATAATGCAAAGAAGTGGCTTACTCATTAAATATTTCTGAAAGCGTAATCAAAAAAACTAAAACATTGAAAAATTACTGATTCCGTAATGCTATGTAGTTCAAATATTGTCTGTACAAATTGAAAGGTAGCACTGAATAATTATAAATTGTAGTATTTTCCTTCATCAATGATAGCTTTATTGTATATACTTAGGTTGTTGAAAATTAGCCCTAAGTATATTAGACTCTCTCAAATTCTGGTTACGATAAAATATGTCGACTTATATGTCTGTACATTTATTTTCAAGTTTAGTAATGTTTTTTTTATTTCGCAAATGAGCTTAACTAAATAAAAAAATTTCTAATTACTGAGTTGGATCATCATATAAAGTCACGAGATGTTCTTAACGTTATCGTTTTTTTTTTTAAAAAACGATGAAGCTTCGTTACGGTTTGATCCTCGTTTGTCAGTATGCCATTGTGCTTTGATGATTATCATCGAAGGTGAAAACGCATCAGTGCGTGTCACAGACGGTAGCTTAGATACTGTTGCGGCGGAGAATTAATATTTATACAATTACGTATTATGTTTTGCGCACCTGGTAAAAAATTAGTTCAATTATGACCGGAAGGATAAACCAAAGACTGTAGCTGTGTTTATTAAACGAACATTGGTTACGCTAGCAGTGAAAACAATTACTATAATCAAGGTTGCAATTTAGATATAAAAAAACTGTCTCGTTATGTACATACATTTGACAGTATAAACTCAGTATTGTATTGTGTTGAAAACGCAATTCATTCAGTAGTTCTGTTTTACCATTATTAGAAACTCATCACATGCTCGCAAAAATTTGCCGCGGACAGGGCTCGAACATGGGCACGTCAGCCTTGGAATCTTTTACTCTAACTACTAAATCACCCAACCGAACACTTAACACAATTTTCAGCTATATACTTACTAATCTTTCTCGATTAGTCATTCGGTAGGTTTGCTATGCCTTGGGATTGGTTAGATACAATGGGATTTAATGAAATGGTGTCACCACCCACACAATCAGTGATAATTTTCAGGTATAATTCATTTTCGCGTGGCAAATCTGCAAGAGGTATATATTCGTAACTGAACAGAAATTGTGTTTCCGACATCTAAAGGCTAGTTTAGTGTAAACGATAGACCTATGTCTCATTTTCTATTCTTTTTTTCGAATTTTTTACCTCAGTATGTGAAAACCGTTTAAAGTTCGATTTTTTCCGTTTTATATAAAGTCTGGCACTTTAAAAACACAGGTTTTGGCTCACCGCTACGGGTAGAAACATAGTTTCAATTAAAATAATGTACTCAGGAAGATCTGGAGCATACTTTTAACTGTAACAGAAATAACAATGTTAATTCGTTGCTCAACTTGATAAAGGCAGTAAAACATTATAGTACGTCTTAACGAAGATGGAGTATTCTGGTATATGGCATCGTATGTCACTTTTGGTAAAGACATTCAGACACACTTTGAAATGAAAAGATTAGATGTGCTCTCATACACAAGGAAGAAAATTATTTATCAAATGTTCTTCGGTAAAGCAGAAAAAGACAATTATAATCTATTATATTTGACGCACTATAATGACAATATCAGGGTAGTAATTTGAATTATGGGTACGCGTTAATTCTTAGTAAAGTTTTAAAACCAAATAATCACATTTGATTTTTGAACGAACTTTGTTATTCTTAAACAATAATTATGTGCGCCTAGCCCATTATTTCATCTGCCACGAACCACTCCAAAAGTACATGTCTCGGACTACGTTTTTCCATTCAAACTAATAATACTGACACCCACGTAATTTTCCTATTATATCCCAGTATTCTCAATGACAAAATGAAATTTTAGCAGATACAAGAAATGCTTCTTTCTCATTACATCCTCAATATCTACTAATGAACGTATCTTTATATATAATTTGGAAGGCAAAACAAGATAGAAATATGTGAACATAGAGAGAGTGTGAAAAACGGAAACCAATCAAAATTGCAAGTGTCACATCCAGTTCTTCTGCTTGCATAAATCCGGCTGCAATTTGTTTATCGATAAGGCGTCGTATGTGGCTAGCTTCCTTCTGTTATTGCATTTAGTAATTATTTTGAATGCAACGTCTGGAGAACATACTTGTGATGTTTTGACGGTTTGTTGCGCAATTTCAGACATCTATTCACCATTTGATTTAAAACTGGCTGCAAATTCTGGCCAGTACTTGATGAGTTCCCAATAAGGACGAAACCGGTCTACTGGATGAATTGCCTTTTCTACACTATACAATTCTTAGTTTATACTGACATATGTAAGTAATTAATGTGTCAGGTGTTTATATCAAGACCGCAACCTTGATTATAATAATTGTTAAGTTACAATTTTCTCTCATTCGAGTAATTAACCGTCTGGTCGATCGGCCTACGTAAGTTGATCGAAAACTTGCGCATGTGTATTAGTAAATAATATGTGATTTCGACATTAGCTGCTGTTTCTCTTTTATTGCTGATAACGGCAAGTGTGTGAACTTAAATAACACTCGTAGTTTAGCTGCATTTAATGTGCGTGTTAATGTCGCTTCAAACTATCAACATTTCGTGCCTGCTTTTCCAGAATTGACATGCTGGTTATTCAAGAATCAAAATAAAACGAATATAATAAAGCAACTAACGATTTAATGTCTAATGGCTATCCTAGACAATTAATTGAATCAATTATTACAAGGAGAATTAAACAAAAGCAGACGTATTACGTTAAGTAAACAAAAAGTCTACCTGAAAATCCCATTTAAGGGGGATGCAGTTACTCGAATTGCAAAAAAAATGTTGAAGTGGCGTTAACATGCACATTTAATGCAGCTAAACTATGAGTGTTATTTAGGGTAACACACTTGCCTTTATCAGCAATCAAAGAGGAACAGCCGCTAATGTCGACATCAAATATTATTTAGCAACACACAAGCGCAAGTTGTCGAGCAACTTACGTAGGCCGATCGACCAGACGGTTTATTACTCGAATGAGAGAAAATTTTAACATAAACGCCTGTTTTAAATCAAATGGTGAATATATGTCTGCAATTGCGCAACACTTCGTCGAAATATCACACATATTTTCTCCAGGCGTAGCATTTAAAATAATTACTAAATGCAATAACAAAAGGAAGCTAGCCACATACGAAGCCTTATGGATAAACAAATTGCAGTCGGATTTAAGCAAGCAGAAAAAGCATGTTCAGGCATTGAGCTTAAATTGGAGATGACGCACGCAATTGATTAGTTCACTTTTTCACACTCTCTCTATGTTGACATATTTCTATCTTGTTTTGCTTTCCAATTTATATATAAAGTTACGTTCATTGGTAGATACTTGAGGAGATAATGAGAAAGAAGTCTTTCTTGAATCTGATAAAATTTCTTTTTTTTGTACATAGAAAGGGTACTATGAATATATACATATATACATTCTGGGAATCCAAGTGATTATATGTGTTTACTTCTATTTCTTATTTGAGCTTATTAGTGTATATGCGTATTTGTTTGTGCGTGCGTCTGCTTTTGTTAATGGGTCATCCTCATTTTAAAAAAAAATATATTCTATATATTGTATATATATATATATATATATATATATATATATATATATATATATAAAAGGAATGTTGCAAATAAGGACTACAATCAGAATTAGGTCATAGTACAACCCAAATTTTATCAGAAATAGTCACCGAAATTTTATCTCTAGCTTGAAGCTTAATGACGTTTCTTTTAGTATATTAAAATGCTGATAGAAAAAGAATTTATGCTTATCGTAGTTTCTCAAACTTGATTCAAATAATTCTTCATCACGATCGCACTCTCTCATAATTCTATACGTTTTTAAATGTCTACTTAATTTTCCTTTCAAATTCAATGCAATGAATTCATGCTTTGTTTAGTTCCGCTAAATGTTCTCACCTTTTCGCTGTTATATCCGATTTATTCCTTAAGCTTAAAAGCAACTCTAAAATTAGGCATTTTAAAATTTTCCCATATAATAATTCTGCAATCGCACAATAACGTCAAAACAAAATATTCCTATTTGTTTGTATTTCAATATTATCAGCTCCAGCTGACAACATTCACATTTAATTATTTTATGAAATTTGATTGCGGAGTGCCAGCTTCATATTTTCCAATGCCGCGTTTTGCGTACGCGGGTTCAAGCTTTGTGCAAACAGTTTTACAAAGATCCGATTGATCACAATTTCCATTTCCTTTTTGTCTTCGATCGTCCCAAAGAGGTGATAGAACCGCATTTCCATTGGGACGAATACAAACCCAGTCCAATTGAAGATAAACTGTAAATTGAAATTGTAATCAATCGGATCATTGTAAAACTGTTTGTGCATTCACATTTAATATTTGTAATCTTTAAAACCAGTCAATATAGCATCTTCACACCACATCAGTTTTCGAATTTCACTTCCAATGTAATTTTGCTAATACGCTACATTGTATGACTTATTTGTGATTAGATATTCATTCTTGTTTTACTCTACATTCTAACTGTGCAACAGAAACAAGTTTCTTTCAATATTTTTGTTTATAATGACTAATTTACTAGTGAGATTGACGACGGCCGTAGGCACTAAGCCTTAAAAACGCAATGACCTCAAGGAACATTAGAATTTTTATTAGTATTTTCTAATAAATACTGATTAATCTATCGTTGAAAAAAATATTTCTTTATTCAGTTTCATTGGTCAATAAAAATCTAATTTGTGCTACTATAAACAAACTTTTATAAAATAGCATAAGTATTAATTACTTCCATTCATCTTCATAAAAGTATTTAATCTTCGAAATAAAAACCTGGTAGACACTTATCTATCATTGCGCCATCGTAAAATGCCCAGTGTACGGATAGCCATTATTCGGATAAATTTCTGAAATTTTCGCATATTCATGTATTTGTGTATGTAAATTTACAAATATATGCATGTATGTATGGGCTTGTGGACTGATGTGTGTTTGTATGCATGTGTAAGCGTTGTCTAGAGACTGGTTAAATAAAATGAAATTGATGTTTACTTCTAGCACGCAAATTTGGTTTAAAGAATTGTTACCACCACCCGCGCAATCAATTATTGTTTTAAATCTTACTGTTGTTTCCATTTTGGGGTTTCATTCGATAATTCAATCAGTTAATGTTCGTGACTGCATAGAAATTGTGTAGCCGACATTTCCAGTCAAGTTCAATGTATGCAAGACTGCTAGATTTGAGAGCCGCATATATAACATTAATTTCCATATATATGCAATGCGGTTTGATCCTCGGTAGTCAGTTTGCCGTCCTAATCTCATATTGATCACGGAAGGTCCAAACTCGTCAGTGCGTGTGTCCAGCGGTAGTTTTACTATGTTGTGTGACGACTGGTGAAATGAAATTTTATTGTTGTTTACTGCGAGCACGCCAACTTTATTTAAAGATTTGTTAATACGACCCGTGAAATCAATTATTGTTTAATTTTATGTGTATGCCTGTTTGTCTTTACATATGAATATATGCATTTGTGTATGTACTTTGTATGACACTTCGCACGTGTTTATGTAAATGCGTCTAAAGATATGTACGTATGTGTGTAGGTACCTACTTCTATTGTTGCATATGTATGTAAATATATATGCATGTTTTATGCCTGTACGTAAATATTTTTGTATGTGTGTATGTATTTATTCATGTATAGATATATGTAAATACGCAGTTATGTAATACGTACTTACTTATATCTTTATGTTTGTATGTATATGCATGCTTCTAATCATAGTTGCATGTATTTATTTATGTTTATGTTTTTATGTTTCCGTGTATATATTGACGTATTGGTTTAGATACAGGTTAGTATACTTCTTTTTACACATGTATTCCTGCAGGATTATATTGTAGTATGTATGCTGTATGCTTGTTTACATGCATCGATTTAATCATTGACACATTTATTTTTATGATTTTACAGTATGTTTGGCTTTTGCAGATCTTCTATAATTGAATTAAATAAATTCATATATATCAAACCATGCATAAAGTAAAGCACTAGATAATATTGCTATATTCTCGATTTACTTTAATGCCATTATTGAGTAGTTAAATGCACTGGTTCCTAATTATCAAATAAGGCATAATGTTTACGTTTTATTTTAGTTTAACTAAGCTTTAAAATGTAACGCCTAATTCCTGTCAGGGATGAAAACATATAAAAAATTGTCGAATTTGATTTTTGTTCTTTTTTACGTATTTATTCATAATTTCAAGTCACAAAACTTTATAATAATGTACAGATTATCAACTAGCTGATATTATAAAACTTTATTTCGTTTTTACCTTTCTTGTTAGATAGGCTATTTTACAAACTGTATTCGATCAGTTTCAATTTACCATGATTATTTAGATAGTTTCATTTAAAGTTATGTATAAACAATTGTTTGACACTTTTTATTTTAGCACAGCAAGAAACGCTTAGCATCTCTAACTGGAGAACAACGAAATGCACACAGTTGTTTCGCCCTCACGGCAATCAATCTTCTGCTGTGTTCATTTCCTAAAGCCTGTTCGCGTTATTTTTGCATATTTATTGATTTTTGTATAATTATTCTCATAATTAGTTTTACTTTAACTGTGGACCAAGCTGCTAGCTCAAAAAAATATTTCAGCTTGAAATGGCGTGCATAAATTATCGATAATAGTGCAAACATTTAAAATTACCTGATAGATGTTGTTGGAGATATTTAGGATATCAATGCTGTAATCCTTCGTATCTCCGCAGTACATCATAAGTTTTAAAATAAAAACTAATGCAGCAAGTGCGAAGTTTCCTCCAGCCATATCATCTATACCTCGGATTGACCTTTCAGTAGATAGGCGCATGTCATGTACGTGTGTGTGCGTTTGTACATATGTTCATGCAACTATGTGAAACTATATTTAATAAATCTTAATTTACCATTTACTTGCGTTAGACGTGTGATGAAAGCTACAGAAATGATATTCTCGTGATTGCATAGACTTTATACAACCCACAAAGTCAGTACGAACGGAAGGTACAATAGCATAGGTTTCGTGCTTACTGGCGACTCATCAGTCGGAAACAGGGCTACGCCATATTCTCAGTTTATATTTTGTGAAAGAATGTGACATAGCTCGTCGTTTAAGATAATTTGGATTCTTTCACCGAAATCCTTCGTCGGGCTTCTGTTTACCCCAAGTCTTATAAACAATCTACTGAAGCAAGTGTGATATTTTTTTTAACGAAATCATTTATAATTCCTACTGACCTGTCATTTGATATTCGTGTGTTAAGTGTGTGTACGCTACGCACAACTAACTAATTGAAACTCGAGGGCCTAACTATTAATTTACCACAAAAACATGCCTTAGACTATTCGTTTCGGACTTTTCTCACGCTTAAATTGCAAGCAGTTGTTTCAAACACCGCAAACCGTTATAAACCATTCTACTTATCTTGTTTTTTATAACGAATTTTGTACTCTTAAGTACAAATTTCAGCTCATACAGTTGGTACAAAATATGAAACTGCGAACAAAATTCGGATAAATTACATCATATCAATGGAAGTATGCACTTCATGCTATCTTACAACTATTTCCGCCGCATGAATGCGTAATAAGACTCGGTAGACGTGTACTTTCGTAAGTGTATGTGACAAAATTTTCCATACGACGAAAACGACACCAATCCGCAAAATAGCATTGCTCTGTAACTACGCAACTCGTCGCCAGTTAAATTAAAAATTGTTTATTCCTATGCTAATAGCACGTTTGCTGAATCAGTTATCACTCACCGCGTGAGTCATGATAGCTATTGGTAATTAATTCTTGCTAGTAGCTTTACTGTCATTCTAATTTTTTTTAAACATTTAACTTTAGCATAATATAAAATTATAACTAGTGCTACTGTGCTATTATACATTTAAATATCAGTTTTTCGTTAAGCAAAAATTAGTTCCTAAAAAAATTATTTCTCCTCTACTTTCTCAATCCGGACCATTTTGCCTGTTACTGCTATTTATACAATCGGATGGAGCATATCTATGATTTCTGTGGTTTTTTTGATATTATGAAAACGTTGAGTTATATTGTTGCGTAGGTGTCATGGAAGAGGCATTGCATTATTTTTATGTTTGTGCGCCCCTGTGTAAAAATGCTACGCAGAGAAATGAATTATTAGTTAAACAAAAAAAGGCAAAAGTATTTTAATTCAATTAAAAATTATGTTCGCTTTCCGTCGATTGTGAAATGTACTATGCCCTAGTTTATAATGTTTAATCTTATTCAATGGAATTTTCTTCCGTCAGACTGCTTGTTGACAATGCTCTGAATAATGTTGTCCGATGATATTTGATTAACTCTGTCAGGATTCTGCATCAGAAGCCCGTTTCTCATAGTCAAAAAACGTCAGAAATACCAACAAAACCTGGCACGTAGTCTATGGGATAACTCGTCTTTTAATTTATTTTTATTCAGATTTAAGTCTATCAATGTAGAATACATATTTATATTTATATCTAAATGTATAATTTAGTTGATCCCTTATTAGTCTTTGTGTTTATAATTGCGCAAAACCATATTTGTTTACCCAATTCCGCGCCAATTCTACATTAAATATTCCTTTTATAAGTAAGTAATAATTAAGCAGTTTATGTGAATAAAGATCGTTACATTAAGCTTATCATTAATTTGATTTATTTTTCGTAAATATTCCGGTAAGATGAATTCACAAACCAATAAGTTATGAAGTTCTCGCATGAAGCACCGCTCTTTCGGTGAACAAAACCAGCACGAAAGTATTTATTTCGGATATTAACCTAATAATACGATGATATTACTAGTGAATTATAATTATAATTTTCAATGAAGTCCATTGCGTCTTAACGTTTAAAGGTTACAGATGATAAAATCTTCCCAGTTTTTCGCAGTGTCTATATTTACACTGCAATCATAATCATATTTCCAATCGAATATTAATATTTATTTAATACATTAAGATAACGGTATTTGAACTGTAGATTTCAAAACCAAAAAAAATATTCTTTAAATACCGATTTTGACTAATTTATTTAAATTTTTCTTTTCTTAATAAATTTATCCGATTAATATTTTTTGATTAAATGTGAAAATAATAAAATTTTGATTACACATTTGCGAAATAGATTGTAAAACTAACCATTTGTTTGATCATCATGTAAAATAAGTACAATTTCATTTATATATTTATTAACTAAGTAGTTATATTTAATAATTTAAATTTTTTATTTCTTTTTTATAGCAAAAACTAATTTTATATTATTCTTATTCGCTGAGTTATAAAGCAATAGAATTGACATAGCATTTTATTTATTAACATGGAGTATCATATTCAAATAGTCTTCAATTCAATATCACTTCTTAGGCTGCATGATATCTGTTCAATAATGACAAATTTAGGTAGCCAAATTAAAATTTATGTCAAAGACTGTCTCAAATAGTCTTCAACTCCAGAAAATGTTTCGAAAATAGTTTTAGTGTGTACATAACTGAAAGCTACATGAAGTGTGCATCTTAGATGGAGCAGTATGTGAGTTGAAAGACGATGAGGCAAAAGTGACCCGGCTCGAGATCCGCCTGCGGCAATGATAGCACGTTTATCTATGCGTGCTCAATAAAGATATGAGTGGTCTATTTAATAAATTCAATTTGCCGTGTTCAGAAATGTTTATTTACTGTTTAATATTTGACAGATCGGTAGTGGACAGCTAGCAACTATGAGCAAAATCGTTGTTAATTAAGTTCCGCAGGAAGGTAAGATGGACCATAAGCGTAAGTTGTTATATAACTGAAAACTGCAGGTAGAGCTCGACTTGAGTGGCACGGGAGATAATTTCAAAGTCTCTGAACGGAATGCGGCCTGAATCGTCAACTAACTGGGGCAATCCTACCAAGTACCGGATGAAAGCCTAGTAGAGACAAAACTGGTCTAATTCGCGAATTGCAGCTTCTACTTTATCCAATTTTCAGTTTATACTGAAAAATGTATTCTTTTAAATCGTGTTATAATGGAATAAGTTATGTAATAATATATTACTCCATATATAGATCGTGATATAAAACGTTTACGTTGAACTGACGTTGTTTAGAAAAAAATCTGGTGCGATTTATTTTTACAAAATTTATAAACTAAACAAAAATACTTCTTTAAATCAAGTTTGCGAGATTGAGGTAAACACCAATCCCATTGTATTTAACCAGTCGTCGAACAACATAACAAAACTACCGCTAGGCGCAACGCGCTCCTTTTGTTATGTTGTTCAACGACTGGTTAAATACAATGGGATTGGTGTGTACTTCAAGCTCGCAAACTTGATTTAAAGTATTGTTACCACCACCCGCACAATCAATTATTGTTAAATTGTATTGCCTAAACAATAACACTTTCCATTCTGGTGATCACTCAATTTCCATCATTAACATTAATTTTGTTCCGTTGCAGCGATTAGATAAAAACAATTTAGAAGTCAATATCGTCCGCCTAAAATATTTATCTGAATTACAGGATAGTTTTTACCAAATGGGCTATACCGAAATTCAGTTATTCAAATTAGAGAACAGAATAAAATAATTGTGAAATGAACTTGAATATAAGCTGATTAAAGAATATGGTTATTATCAAAGGCAGTTGCTCTATTTAATAGTTTAATGATCTAATGAAAAATGAAACTTCATTAGAATCAAATTGGTTATTATATAATATCAGCCCTTTTATTTTATAGTAATTTTGGTTAATCACTCCATATTTAAATATCTACAGATACAATTCATCATTAATTGTCAACAATGATATATAGCTAAATTGTTTTGCGGAATGGAAATTACGGTTGGACTCTATGTGTCGATATAGAATCGATGCAGCTCATTTTCGATTTGGTTATTTGTAATTTGATACGGTGGATTGTAGAATGTATATTTTAGTAAGTCCTCCTTCGCAAGTAAGTGAAATAATTCTAAGTTCATTAATTACTTACATATGTCGGTATAAACTAAGAACTGCATAGTGTAGAAAAGGCAATTCATCCAGTAGACCTGTTTCGTCCTTATTGGGAACTCGTCATGTACTGGCCAGTATTTGCCGTGAAACCGGTTTACTGAATGAATTGCCTTTTCTACACTATACAATTCTTAGTTTATACTGACATATGTAAGTAATTAATGGGTCAGGTGTTTATATGAAGACCGCAACCTTGATTATAATAATTGTTATCACCACCCGCGCAACCAATGCTCGTTTTATTCTAAGTTCAGTTAAAAGCATAGAATTCAGAGATGTTTCTGTATAAAGATTTGCCCGAGATCAACATAAACAACGCCAATTAGGCAGTCAAATATTATAACGGTCACTCCGCTAAGGAAGCTAAACAAAGTATTTCCGATGGATATTCATTCCGATCTGATAGACTGAACTGCTTATACCAGGACAAGTAATTTTTTCATGCATTTATTTTCGCAATATTTTTTAATAAAGGTAAATCTAAGTCAACGTGAACGAAAGATTTAATCTAATGTACACATGCGTTTCGTGCTTACTACCGACTCATCAGTTGGAGTTGGGATTGTGCCCTAAATAACTATATATTTGGTCGAGTAATGTCGGAGAAATGGACGGTACACTCTTCGATCCAAATTTTTATTTAAATAGAAAGACATCGACAGTGTGAATTCAAAACCATAGTGTCGTACTATATTCTACAACCATGGTGTTGGTATCAGGCCAATATTCAACAATTGCAGTTTTGCCATACTTTACAGGTTCGGTGAATATTATCTACACTAAAATGGATTTGATGTCACATTGTCGGTGGTTTTATATGAAGTTAGCTCCACTACTGCAGGTTTACACATTCCTCATCCAAATATATAGTTGGTAAAGGATGTAGTACGTTTCCCTTCTGATGAGTCACCAATATACATGGACCACATGTGTACACCAGATTATACCCTTCGTTCGTACTGACAAACACGGGGATTTCCGAAGTGAATATATTCCACGTTTGCTCAAGAGATAAATTTCCTCAAATAAATTATACCAGAGCACAAAGTAGATGGAAAATGCCATTAATTAACTATTTATATGCGAGACGCTTATGTACACAAGAAATCGCAAAACGCAAACTTATTTTGGATATTCAAGATATTGGGCCGCCGACATTCCTTCAACCATCGCTCTTGCAATGTATCGAGCTTCATTTTAGTTCATCGTGTCCAAATTGCTTCCACTAAAATGGATGAATTTGTAGAAGTGTTTCTGGACAAAGAAAAATAAATCAAAAATATTTCATACCAAACGAGAATAAAGTTACTTAACCAGACAAATTAAGAAGTAAAAATTTTTTACATTATTAAATGAGTGGAAAATTAAAAATAATTCAATCAAATTGTTCCTTTATTAGAGTATATGACAGCAGAAACTGGGAAGTTTATCAAAATCGTTGTTATGGCATGACTTTAACTGTCGTATGGTCCAATAAATATACAAAAAACCCTTCATTATTTTGATATAATCTGCCTAGATACTACGGGTTTGGCGTTTATATCAAGCTCGCAAACCTCATTTAAAGTATTGTTTTCAGCATCCATGCAATCGATGATTCCATTGCTGTAAATCTTATAAACATGTGTTGAACTTTGTAAAGAGGTAATTTTATTGATTTCATAGAATTTATGTATACGACATACCAGTAAAAGCAAAACAAATAAACAATAATTGATTTAGCGGGTGGGGATAACAATTATTTAAATAAAGTTTGCGGCCTTGAAGAAAACACCAATTCCATTGTATTAAACCAATCGTTAAACAACATGACAACAATACCGCTAGGAGCAACGCCCTAATGCGTTTTGACCTTCCATGATCATCATCAGAGTAAGACGGCAAACTGACTAGTGAGAATCAAACTGACAAGTGAGGATCAAACTGCATTGCATATATATGGTAAGCTAAATTAGATATATCGGCTCACAATTCTAGTAGTCTTGCATACATTGTACGTGAATAGAAATATCGGCTGCACAATTTCTATGTAGTCACGAACATTAGTTGTTTGTAGCTTTCGCCACATATACATATAACAGCAATAAAATTAAACAGTAATTAATTGCGCGGGTGGTGGTAACAATTATTCAAATCAAGTTTACGAGCTTGGACTAAACTCCAATCCCATTGTATTTAACCAGTCGTTGAACAACATAACAAAACTACTGCCAGTTGCAACGCATTAACGCGTTTCGACCTTCCATTATTATCCATCAGAGTACGACGGTAAACTGACTAACGAGGATCAAACCGCATTGCATATATATGGAAAGCAAAATTAGATATGCGGCTCTCACGTCTAGTAGTTTTACATACATCGTACGTGATGGGATATGTCGGCTGCACAATTTCTATGCAGTCACGAACATTAGCTGTTTGTAGCTTTCGCAACATATGAAAATAAAAACAGTAAAATTCAACAATAATTGTTTGCGCAGGTGGTGGTAACAATTATTTAAATAAATTTTGCGAGCTTGAAGTAAACACCAATCTCATTGTATTTAACCAGTCGTCGAACAACATAACAAAACTACTGCCAGTCGCAACGCAGTGACGCGTTTCGACCTTCCATGATCATCATCAGAGTACAACGGCAAACTGACTAGCGAGGATCAAACCGCATTGCATATATATGGAAAGCAAAATTAGATATACGGCTCTCACCTCTAGTAGTCTTGCATAAATTGTATGTGACTGGAAATGTCGGCTTCACAATTTCTATGCAGTCACGAACAAAAACTTGAAGCTCGCAAACTTAATTTATATAATTTGTTATGTTGTTCGACGATTGGTTAAATACAATGGGATTGGTGTTTGCTTCAAGCTCGCAAACTTGATTTAAAGAACTGTTACTACCACCCGCACAACCAATTATTGATTAATTGTATTGTCCATATATATGTGTGTGGCGAGAACTACAAACAGCTAATGTTCGTGACTGCATAGAAATTGTGCAGCCGACATTTACAGTCACGTACAATGCATGCAATACTACTAGAGGTGAGAGCCGCATATCTAATTTTGCTTACCATATATATGCAATGCGGTTTGATCCTCGCTAGTCATTTTGCCGTCGTACTCTGGAGATGATCATGGAAGGTCGAAACGCGTCAGTGCGTTGTGACTGGCGGTAGTTTTGCTATGTTGTTCAACGACTAGTTAAATACAGTGGAATTGGTGTTTACTTAAATCTCGCAAACTTGATTTAAATAATTTCCAGTAAAATTCAATTTATATGAGACAACAAGGTGTAATACCCGCATATCTGATTTTCGATGCCTTTTATGTGCATTGAGATTTTGATCGTATTGGTCAGATATTCACTGTCTTCTTATTATGATTGTAGCCGTATTTGTGACCTAAGGTTTATTCAATGTTCTGCAACTGATTAGCTCTGTTCAAATCTAGTGTGCAAATATTATTTAAAGACTTCTTAAATACGTCTAGTATTTGGGCAAGGGCACATCCATAATTCATATTTATCTGATGATGAGATTATAATGCCAAAATTCTAAATTTTGTTTGCTTCTTAAATTAGCAGTATCCTTGGACATATTACTTTTGTTCAAATAGAAAATGCAAAACAACATCCAGAGTAATAGATAATATCTGGGATAAACGAAATAACAAGTAATAATTCATTTTTAAAATCAATTCTGAGAAACTTGGAGTTAATGCCAAACCCATTGAATTTAACTATTCGTCGAACAACATAGAAAAACTTCTGTCAGTGAAACGTCCTTTGCTTTCGTTTGATGATTAGTTAAATACAATGTAATTCGTGCTTACTTCAGGCTCGCCAACGTGATTTGAAGAATTTTTATCACCATTTGCGTTATCAACAATTGTTTAATAATCTTTTTGTCAATTTCTATTAAACACATTTAAGTTTTCTAAAGAAAAACTCAGTGGGCATCACCAAATTGCAACATGATTTGATTAATCATTTTCTAAACGAAAGACCAAAATTTACATAGAAGTTGAGATTCAGAGAAAAAAATCCAATTTCATTTAATGTGATCTGTTTTGCGTTTTATCAAATTTTTTATGTCTTTTATGTTCCCGACCACCGTGAAATTCAATTTATTACCTGAATCTTATGTGTACGAAGAGCTTGGTAAAGCTAACGTGTTAGTTTATTCAGGTTTTCAATTTTATACAATAATTTTTTATATAAAAGGCTTTTAATTTTATTTAATTGTATTAAAATATAAATGCTCAGCAGTTGTTTTGCGAGGAAAATGAGCATATACGCATATTGATTTATCGGTATTTTAGATGCTATACAATATCCTTTCACGAAATGTCGCCTTTAGCTACGATTGGACACTATTTTAAAATATCAAGCTCATCTTTATGCACAATTTATTAACCAATTCTATTTGAGAACATCCAATAGCCAATGCATGTTGAAAGCGGTATTAGGCAAATTAAAAGACCATCAACCGACATGTAAAAGGATTATTTTGATCTGTCAGCTCTAACATTTTATTATAATTTAAGCGTTGGCTAACCAGAACTTTCTTTTAGCAATCATTGATCGCGTGGTTAGTGATAAAAGTGATTCAAATCTTGTTTTCTGACTTAAACTGTACACACCTCATGTTTCTTAAGAATTTACAAACGATGGCTAAACTATCATTTGTCACACATTCAATGTTCCATTTTATTAATTTATTATCTTCGAAAGTTACTCAATATAACCAAATATGAATTTTTTTAAAATTAGAATTTTCCAGTTTTAAAACTATTTAAAATTTGTTATAATGATAAAGCACAAATTATTTTATCATTCCAAGTACAGCAGTACCATAAAAATGTTTCTCCAAAGAAACCCATAATTCAGACTTCAGGTAGTTTAGCTATGTTGTGTGACTAGTAAGATGCAATAAGATTGGTGTCTATACACGCTCGCAAACTTCATTTAAAGAATTTTTATCAACCCCTGCGCAATCTATGCTTGTTAAATATTACCGGTAGTATAATAAAATTGCAAATTAGTAAAAATCCCTTCCTATATACCTTTTCCTCATTGAAATTTAGTATATAAATTTTTAACGGGTAAGATTTGTGCACTTATTTATAGTTTCCATTTATCTCAATATCGATGCCTTTTCTGCCCACTTAATTGTGACAGCTTTAAATTCACTGCTTTGTTTTTTATTTCGATGCAACATTTTTTCTCTTAAGATAGTGAACATGAAAAAGACAAACAAACGTTCAATAACAACATAAATATGAATCGTGCAGAAAGTACACTTTACAGAGTCTCCAAGTAGCTTTTCATTGACACCCAAGGTGGATTGTGGAAAGAACCTAATCAAGAATAAAATATAGAAACTTTGAAGGTGTGAAACTTAAAGTGTTCAATTTTGAAATCGAAAACATAATTAGCACTCAAAGAAAACTTTGTTACTGAAGCACATTTGGGCGATATACGCCGTGTGTTAATTAAGCTTTACTTGGCAGCCATTGCTGTTTTTTATTTAAAATTGAATGTCTTGCCAGGTAAAAGATACAGTTCTGTATTATAAAATTTTTCTAGTAGAGCATATCCAACTGACATCAAATTACAATTATATTTTTTAAATTTAGTCAATAGAATGAGCGAAGGAAATTTCAAAACAATATAGACTACCATCGATGTTTCTTGCTTAGGCTAGATGAGTTAATTTAATCACTTCAATGCCACACAAAATTTTTCGACAATAAGTAAAAAATAGTCCTCACCAAGAAAGGTTAAGAAAAGGAAAATACAAAATTGTGATCGGGAAAACATCTTGCGACAAAATAGATGCTCTTTGTTGTCATAGATAATAATGTTACTTGTGATCTGGAGGCCGACACATCTAATAGTGTCACTGTGGAGATTTCTCAGCAGCAGTGAAGTTCGTCCCGTTGATTCTTCCCCAAAATCACAGGATAGGTAGGCATGTAATGGTGAATCTAGACGTGAGCTTCTAAATGTTTTATGCTGCAGTTCTACATTTCGACTATAACTTTGATTAATATTACTGCTTCTCTTAGACAAGCCGTGATGCACTGGATTAAGCTTCACTTAAACTTTTCATTGAATATTTTCTCGCAGATTATGCGCATATCTGGATATGGCCTTTTCATGTAACACACTGCAGCAAGATTAAAAACAATTTTGGCAAAAATTTTTTAAAGCGTTCTGTTATAAGATAATGGACTGGAATGAAATTATCAGACCATCCGAAACGCACTTGCCAGCAGTGTGCAAGATAAATTTTTTCTACATCACTTAGTGGAATATAAATTAGAACAGGTGTATAGACTATGGTTGCAAAATGAAATAATTAAAATAACATTTCAAATGATAGTGCCTTCTAGCTGGCAAATGAAGATATAATTACTGAGGATTGAATCAGAAGAAATTGACGTTTACAGAGAAATTGGGATTCAATTAGAAATCTATTTATGTAGGGCTTATTCTGTGTGACACCTAAACATGATTCTAGAGAAATCTCCATTAGATCAAGATTCTGAGGATATGAGCTAGCTAAAATCAGCTTTGACTCACGTATCACTATTTTGAACCTACTTTACTCAGTTATTATGTATATTAAAAGATTAATAAAGTGGCATTGCATACGATGACAAGAGGGGAACCATTAGTATAACCGAGTCGCGGAGTCCTATAGATACAGGCAGAAATAGTGGAAACCTCTTAAGATTGTACCTGATGAAAGTGCTCACTATCATATGTTCAGTTTAAAGTTTGAGGCGATCTGACTTTAGTCTCAATGAGACATAATACTTGACATGTCACGTATGTTGTTTCAAATAGTAAAACGATAGGCAAAGGACCAATATTTAATGATGCATTATTTGAATCTGTACAACTTTTTTTTCCATAAGTATGGTGTCAATCATGAGGATGGAACAAATTAGGGTGTTCCGATCTGTCGCGAAAAATTCGGCAATACTCGGTTCACAGCGTTTTTGGACAGCACACTTATCGACGGCCTCAGAGTGATTGGAAGGTTGAGATTCCATCAATCATTGCAAAAGAAAATCTGTTCAACAGAAACTTGAAATAAATAAAGATTTTAATGACCTTCGAGTGTTATCAATTGCTCCAAAATAGACTTTTAACAAGAATTTTATCCAAGATAATTTTAAAAGACCAACTCCTGGTTTCAAGAAACTGTACTCCAAATGGATAACGGATAAAATATATTGCATTGATACCATTTGATTTAAGTATGCATGTATCCAAATACGTAGGTTTTAGGAAGTTGAAATTGTGCAACAAAAAATGCCGCGATACCTGTAGCAAATTTAATTTACAATTATTATTATAAAATTAAAATAATCATAGCAATACTAATCGTCTAATAATAATAAAAGAAAGGAGAAAAATGAGTATAATGACTTGTAAATAATAATAATAATATTATTATTTAAATAATTAATATTGTTATTAAAAAGGTATTTATAGAAGAATAAAAGAATAATTTTAGTACTTTTTTTTAAATTTGAAGCATAAGCTCTATAATCAGATTGCGCATTTTACGTAACAATGAAAAAGATATTAATAATATAAGTATTTAATAGGGACGTTCTTTTGCGCAAAGATTAAACGAAATTTTAACAGATACAACAAATAATTTTTTCTCCTGTGCACCCCACACTTCCCAAAAGTGGCAGTATAGGTATTTTCTGGATATAATTCGCAATATTTGATAAATTATTCCGATTTCATATAACATCTTGCTGGCAATCTTTACAGACTCAGTATCTGGCAAACCATAGCACTAAAGCGCATTATAGGCTTGGCATGTCAAAAAAATAATGTTGATACAAAGTAAAGTAGCTGTAAAGAATTTACGTTGATGTCGTACTGTTGAACACGTCATTTGACTTTGAAACTATTTCTGCTTGTATACACATATCAATAGGCGATTGACTAACACATCTGTCCCACATGTTTTGACAAAATATGTAGTGAAACGTCGGAGTAGGGCCAGCTCTTACTGATGAGTCACCAGTGCGCAAGGAACGCATGTTCACCTGAAACTATACTGCTTGTTCATGCTGAACATAGGTTATCCTGCTGCCGCGATTTTAACTAATATTTTACTAGGTATGAAATACATAGTATATAAATTTATATGCATTAGTGCATTAAAACAAATAATATAAAACTGGTGTGATGGTGCGATGTTCAATGAATGAGAACTTCACGTTTCTTGTTTGTCTGTGCTAAAAGACGTACTTAATAAAAATTAATCCTCATTACTTTTCAAAATGTAATATGTAAATTACCAGATATTTTTACCGAAAAGTAGATTACCTTTGTGTTGTATTTACCTAATTTATAATAAAGTTTACTTTTAACAGAAAATTTATTTAGCAATTTGCATTAATATTACTCATTAAAATATTTGATTGCAAATTATATATGCACAAAAATAGAATTATACAAGCTTGGCTAATCTGTAAAATATAAACTGCACTAGATTTATTAACAAAAATCATGGAATGTGTTAAAAATGTATTCATTATTAAAGTTTTGCTAAAAAGATTATTCTTATATACACTTATATTATAAAAAGATCATTCATTCTAACTTGCTTTGGCTAAAGGCCTCGACCTGGTCCCAACTAATCCGCCGAGGGTAATCTATTGTGTCTTAATAAATTGAAGCATATATCCTAATCCGCGTTGTTTTTTCTTTGAAATAAAATCGACGATGTTCAATTATATTTAGTTTTTTTCATTAGATAGTTGAACTGGAGAAAAATATTTGTACCATGTTAATGGCAGTTTAAAATTTATTTAATTACAATAAAACTTGGTGAAAGAAACATAAATTATCAATAAGTTTAATCAATATTAGGCACTCGGCTAAATTGAATATACGAAGCCAAACAAACAATGCTGAAAGCTGCAAAAATGTATCAGACTACGCGTGGTTGTTCAGGCAATTTTGAAAATCAATTAAACACTTTAAAGCAACCAGATACTGTTTATGCTGGGAGTATATATATGGAATTATGTATTATGTGTTGCACACCTAGTATTAAATAAACTCAAATATGACAAGAACTGTAAACCAAATTCAGCATGAACGAAAGTGTAATCTGATGTGCACATTTGTTTGGCGTTTACTGGCGATTCATCAGTAGGAGCCGGTATTACGCCCATTCCCCCTTTATATTTGGATGAGGATTTCGGAACAGATGGGCTGTACAATCTCCATTACAACTGTGTAAACCTGTAGTAATGAAGCCAACTTCATTTAAAGCCTTCGACAATGTATCAGTAAAAATTAACTCACTATATATATATATATATATATACTTATATATATATATATATATATATATATATACTGTTGTGTGCTCAATTTTTACATTATAGCAACATGTAACTCAGACTCTTCCACTGGATGTGTTGACAAATATCTATATTGAGTTCATAATTATCCTCGCGTTCAGCTTGTCAGTATTTATTCTCTTAATACCATACAGAACATCTCCCGGGATGCTTTTCTTGACGATTCTTCCTCGGAAAACGTGTTCTGGCCCCACTTCACAATTTCTTATTGCATTTTCTTCTGCAATGTCTAGTTTTATAATTATGATTTCTTCCATTTCCACAACTTCAGGCTTGGTGATACGCCACAGATAAGCTGGCTTAACTTGATTACGTGCAATAAACTTTTCATACTATTAATCTCTATTGCGATGTTAGTCCCCGCCATGTTTACTTTTCTAGAAGAGCCATTACATTTTGTATTTCAGCAAGTAAGTAATGCATCCTTATTCAATACAAAATTTCTGCTCAATGAAAATCTTAAATTATTATTATTATTCGAACACCCAAGGTGCTTGAGGTTACAGTGGCAGTGGTCGATACACCTTCTCCTTAAAAATTATGGAAAGGGTGCTCCGACTTTAGAATGCTGCACCATTCTCTACTGTAGGATAGCTAAACACCTCTTCCACAATCGACGTCCTGATATATTTCAATTAACTTAGTTTTATTATAAGAAAAACATACGATAAATTTAAATCCTAACCGCGTTTAGCCGCAGCGCATAAAGCCTCCCTCAACTCATTCTTTTCTCGTCTAACAAATCCATTTGTGCGTCAATTAATCTAGGATTTTACATTATCAGTTAAACAAATATGTAATAATGATTTGCGTACTAAGTATTACAACCAACACGAACTAACAAAAATCCCATTTAATCAAGCTTTATTCTTACATTATATCTCGCTTTGGTTCATTTTATTACGTCAAAAAGAAACAATGTACATAATTAATATGTTTCTCAAACATTTATTCTCATTTAGCAATGAGGGGTGTCTTCTGATGTGTATTAATATATACTGCACATAACATACATTTTCTTTTAACATGTGTATTCCTACGTGCAATGCGCAGTTTGAGACAGAAAAAATCACTTCTTAGATAAAACGATTTCTTGCTTTGAAAATTTTTTTCAATTTGTGCAGTTTGCTGGAATTTCAAATTAGCAAATTTTTAATTAATTTTAAATTTCTTCAACGGGTTGTATTTTGCCTTGTTTAAAAAATACTATGTATAGGAAAATATTTTCACTTTGAGAAAATAATGCACTAGAAGTTATTGAAAAATAAACGAGGTAGCATGGCAATCGGTTCTTCTGTATTTGTTTGTGTGTGTCTGCGAATACCGACAGGAACATTGTTTGAGGCAGTTTATTGGCGAATATTATAATACTCTAGGGGTATCTTGTAACCAATGGAACTTATTACATTGGTGTGATCAATGTCCGATTTCTCCCTATGCTTGTATCCGTTATCTGTGAGTCAGCTCTCCTATTCGATGTTCTTATGGATGGCCTATGCCAGATTGTTTTCTTTAATTCTCGAGATTCCCATAAGCCTCAGGATGAGCTGCGTTTGGCCGAATTCAAAATTGCATTTTGTCTAGCATCGGGGAAAGAGAATTTTCAAACGATGAAAATTTCTCTTTCGTGGAATGTGAATATTCGGTAATGAAGATAACATTACTTTTTAATCTCTACTTGTTATCTAGTCACATTTTAAGCAAAAGTATTTCCTGATATTTTGCTTTAATTTGACAACTTTTTGAACACAACATTAATTGTACACAATACCGCATTTATATTGTCATTCTTCATTTCACTGGCTCTCGTATTCAGTGTTGCTTATTATTATGATGCCCCCAACGCTGGTTTTGAATTCACTGTTTTAGTTGGTACAAAGAAAATTGTGATGAATAATTATTTACCGCCTCATTTTTTGTAGTGTGAATTTTTGTCTAGTTAAATCGACTGATGTAAGAGTAGAATTTCTTGATATTTAAATTAGCCCTTGTTCTTTTATCGATCCAAAGAAACTGCCCTATTCGCTATTGTTGTGCACTGAAAGAGAGATTCTGTGTCAAATGCCGATTTAAAAATCCAATCAACCTTATTTTTTGTTTTGTATGTAGCTCATTTTGTGGCCTTCATTGAACGTGTAAATGAAGAAAGACTCGCATGATTGTGTAAATGATATTTGGCGTCCTCTCTTATGTCTAGCTGTTTCTTTATAATCGTTGGCAACACATCACTTCAATATACCAAATCTGCGTAAGCCTTCATAATGACAGTGGTTTCTGTTCAGAGATATTTGGATTCCTGGATGATATTAATAAAGCGCCCTAAATGCCCATTGTTCTAGAAAGACTTGTACAGTTTGGGAAACAAAATTAATTTGAATATAGTTTCACCCTTTATCGCGGGAAGAATAAAATAATAGAACCTCGTAGGATTTTTTAATTAATAAAGCATAACGTATTAATCAGACACAAGACGATTACAAAAATAACTTAAACATTACCAGTTCATGATTTGGAAAACTTTATTTTTAGGTTTATTATCAACCATCCTTCTTCGTTAATACATGGATACAAAAGGCTTAATTTATTTTTTGTTGAAACTTGCTTATTTTCCGTTAAGTCGTTTTTGCAAACGGCCTTGCGTTATGCAAATAATATAAATTTAGGGCAAAGCTTAATCAATTTTGAACTTAATGATTTCTTTCAATATAGTAACAGTTAGTTTTTCAATGTCTGCAGTCTACATTCTTGTCATGGCGTGTAATAGAACACAAGTTAGATGATTTGACACGGGATCCATCGTGAAATAATTAGCAGAGCTTAATCTTGAATTGTAATCCGAAGGATTTCGCATTCGATAAAGTGTTCTTTAACGAAAAATGATTAAAGCATAAAAAGTTACATCAAACTGGTTTAGAAATTTGAAAAAATTGAATCTCTGGTACGAGAAGTGTAAATTTATATTTATGTCAGACTTATTCACGCATAGAATAAGGTTAAATAACTAATCACATACACACATAAAGGCAACTGCACGTACAGACGCATATATATATATATATATGGAATAAAGACTTTCATAACCGACATGCCTTTAAAAATAGCCAACGCTTCGCAAAATACGACACATACATCAATTACGGACGCAATTACAATGAAAGCGATGACACACCAAATGACGTTACGCAAAAGGAGTGGTCTAAATTGCACAAAAGTAGTGGTCTAAATTGCGCAAAGCAAAGGCTAGCATAACGAAGAGGAGATTGGTTACAACACATGTACAGTGGGATTGGATGAACGAATATACTAACGAATCCAGAACAATGGCTGTAGATACTGGTAGAAATAAGATTTATTAATAAATGTTATTCCATGGAGTACGTTGTTTTGCTCTTATATATATATATATATATATATATATATATATATATATATATATATATATATATATATATATATATATATATATATATATATATATATATGTATATATATATATATATATATATATATATGTATATATATATATATATATATATATATGTATATGTATATATATATATATATATATATATGTATATATATATATATATATATATATACATATATTATATAGATAGTATTCTACTTTATATGCTGGGAATTAATTATTGAAGGCCCTATTCCAATTCCTATCCTAATCTTCGTTTTTGCTAACCCTCTATCCTTTAATATATTTAATTTTATCTTAAGCTTAGTTCTTGCTATCTATCTCCCGTTCTCTTTAATAGCGAAAAATATGGCCCTTTCATATTTTAAATTTAACGTTTTATTAATTTGTCATTATAAAACTTCCGTAATACTGTATTATATATATATATATATATATATATATATATATATATATATATATATATATGCGTCTGTACATGCGGTTGCCTTTATGTGTATGTGATTAGTTATTTAACCTTATTCTATGCGTGACTAAGTCTGATATAAATATGAATTTACACTTCTCGTACCAGAAATTCAATTTTTTCTTGGTTTCATAGTCGTGTTCTGTGTGCACTTACAAGCCTTATTTTGGAACGAGTAAAGGATCCCTCGAATCTTCACCAAAAATTTGTTTATAATTGATAATCCTACATTTTCTTTAGATATTCCAATTTTTGCGGAATCTTGCAGATTGACGAGACCAATCAGATCCCATTCATAGCAGAGACAGAAACTTTATGAACCAAAAATGAGAATTTGTCGGATTATTTCATAACTTATAGTGAAAATCGACTAACTTATGAAGACAATTTTGGAAATGTTAAATTTGATGGTAGCACTAGGGCATATTTTTTCTAAAGTTATAAAAATTCTTGGCCACCCGCGTCAGTTCCGATTCCCGAAAGCATGTCTGCATCAACAGTGTGGAATGTTAGTCCCGAAGAACCATCCGAGTTAGAAGTACGCGATGCAATCCTATCTCTTAAGCGCCGCAAAGCCGCAGGCCCCGATGATTTACTTCCGGGATTGTTTAAGGATGGTGGCGATATAATTTCAGGAGCGTTGACCAAACTTTTTCATACTATATGGAATGAGGAAACCGTACCACTTGACTGGAATGAGTCGACCATCATTCCCATCTTCAAAAAAGGCAATCGTAATTCGTGCGATAACCATCGTGGTATAAGTTTGACTCCGGTCGTATCAAGGTTATTTGCTTCGATTATCCTACGTCGTCTTAGCGCTTCACGTGAATCACATACAAGAGAAGAACAGGCCGGATTCCGCGCAGGACGAGGTTGTATAGATAATATTTTTACGTTAAGGCAAGTTCTCGAACAGAGACATTTATATCACCGTCCCACAATAGTACAATAGTCGTCTTTCTAGACTTCAAGGGTGCATTTGATTCGGTGGATCGCAATGTTTTATTCCATATCTTGTCGAAAAGCGGTGTGCCCACAAAATTTGTTAATATTATACGAGCTCTCTACACAAATACTTCTGGTCGCGTTAAGGTCTACAACGAATTAACGCATAACTTTACAACCAGCAGTGGTGTTCGTCAAGGTTGTCCACTTTCCCCATTTTTGTTTAATTTTGTAATCGATGCTATTATGAACAACACTCTCCCACACATTCAGGACGCTGGAGTTGAAGTTCTCCCGGGAGATAAACTAGTCGATCTTGACTATGCGGACGATATCGTACTATTATTCGACAATCAGCATGCTGCCCAGACCACCTTAAATAGATTAACAGACGTTGTTCCGTCTTTCGGTATGAAATTCGCACCCTCTAAATGTAAGATACTGTTACAGGATCACCCACCACTCACTCCAACGTTGCGACTGCAGAATGAAGATCTTGACATAGTCGACAGGTTTACATATCTTGGGAGCTCTATCAATAACGTAGGCAATATGTCCGACGAGGTGAGAATACGGATCGCGAAAGCTAGAGTAGCTTTCTCGAACCTTCGTCATTTATGGAGAAACGCGAATATTTCACTTTGCCTTAAAGGTCGTGTTTACAATGCATCTGTACGCGCAGTCTTACTATACGCTAGTGAAACTTGGCCTCTTAGAGTTGATGATCTGAGACGCTTACAGGCATTCGATCATCGTTGTTTGAGAAGTATAGCACATGTTGGTTACCAACAACGAATAACTAACGTTGACATCCGTAGACGTATTTTTGGATCTGACAATAAGTGCTCGTCGTTAGAAAAACAAATAAGGCTCCATCAACTTCGTTGGCTCGGTCACGTTTTGCGTATGCCCTCATTTCGATTGCCCAGTAGAGCTCTGTTCTCTCATCCAGCACCAAATTGGCGTAAGAAACAAGGTGGGCAGATTTTGACATGGCAGAAACAATTAAAGTCACTTACATCCAAATTGGGTAGTATAGGACCCACTCGTCTGCCGGGATGGGGTCCTCGTGCGCATCACAGTTCTTGGTTAGAAACCCTTAGCGATATGGCAGCGAATCGAGCTCAGTGGCGATCTTGTTGCAGATGTATAGTAGAATCATCTTCGTAACTTTCTTTTCTTAGTAGGGCAAAGTTAGCTGCGAGGTTCGGTTTGTTTATGACGTGATACGGTGAAATCCGCAAGGAAGCTGTGTTGCTGATGTCGCCTTGCCCGAATGCTAACTTGGCCATAATGGTGTTGTGGAGAGGTTTAGTTTGCCTCATTTCTGTGAGTTATCCTGATAAATTTACTCATAGTAGCAAGGTATTCCTTCTCTCTCTACCCCTCTCCCTCTCTCGTAAATCTCAATAATAATTTGTCTAAATTCACTTATATACTTTTTTTCACTCCTTATGGTTATATGGCAGTGAAACATTAGTCACTTGACTTTTGTGTGGCTGGACATGATGATGATGATGATGATGATGATGATGATGATGATGATGATGATGATGATGATGATGATGATGATGATGATGCATTCTTTATTCTACTCATATGGCGCAGAATATTTCTTATTCTTTGTTAAATTTATCAAATCTGTCTGATTGATTAACTAACTTTTCATTTTAACTTACGCTTATAACCTCTAATATAACTTGAATTTATTTTTATCAAAACATATTTGCAGAATTAGTTTTATCTTATTACCGAACTTATTATCCCCAGCTCCAAAATTCTAACGGGTTTGAATAAAACTTGTTGGCTTTTATCTCACAATACTACAAATAACTGAAAACAATATTGGCACTGTTTTGGGGTATTCGATAGAGACTCACATCTAATTGACTGCATAACTTCAAATCAATGCAAAAAAATTAAAAATTCATGCAGTAACCTGAGAGAGTTAAGTCAAAACTGATTTGTTTCCATTTTGTTTACTATCGGATAAACGTTAAAATTTGATTTGTTATAGCTGGCGTATTGCTACTAATTAAAAATTTATTTGTAGATATATTTTCAAAATAATTTTGATGTAACGATATTTATAGTCATTTTAGCTTTAAAGTAATGCAATTTTGAAACTGTTGGGTTGAAATATAAATTGTAAACAGGTGGAGGAAACAAGAGATTGTTTTGTTAATTTTTTCCCTTAGGCATTATAAGACATTAAGAAAGTTATTTCTTTGAAATTTGGTAGATTGCATATGCGGAGCGAATTTTGTGTGCTCGAATTTAACATTAACACTTCGCCGAAAGTGTTATTCTGTTTCTGTGTGTTTAAGCAATTGTTTTCCAAGAAATTTAAACTCATGCATATAACGGAAGATATTGTAGAGTATACTAATCTTCTGGTTTTTATCTAATTAAATTCTGATCTGAAAGCACGAACATTGAAAAAACTTAAAAACAGTCCACTGACAAAATAAAAATTAAGTTTTTCGCCGCACAAGTTAGCTTTGAACTATTATTATAATCAAGGTTGCGGTCTTGATATAAACACCTGACCCATTAATTACTTACATATGTCAGTATAAAGTAAGAATTGTATAGTGTAGAAAAGGCAATTCATCAGTAGACCGGTTTCGTCCTTGTGGGAACTCATCAAGTACTGGCCAGAATTTGCCGCGGACGGGACTCTGAACCTGGGCACGTCTGCTTTGGAATCTGGTGCTCTAACCACTGAGCTATCCTGCCGAACTATTCTGATGAGATATATATTTTAACTCGTCTAATTACCGTGTAAAAAGCTCCAAATTTATTTAAAAAGTGAACGCTTTAAATTAACGAATTTATCATGATACTTTGTCAGAAAATTGTTTGAGGTCTTTCAATTTGTAGATAATTTAATTTACATTATCTGTATACCTTTGCGTACATCTTTCAACACTTCAAACTATGAGATGTAAAACGAATTAACAACTAATTGAAGCGTATTATTAGCTTCATAAAACTCTTGTAATTGTTAAGTCGTTGGATTTAGCTCATGCGTTAAAGCAGAAATAAGTCTCAACATTTACGTTTTATTAACTTATCTTGATTTTAAATAAAAAAATTGCTGCTCGGAAAATTTACATGCCTCTGCATAATTGAATGGTGGCATTTCGAACCATTGTTGACTTCATTTAGAGCTAACGCTCCAAAATAATCTATTTAATTAGCATAGCGATCCGATTAAATATAATCAAATTAAATTTTAAATCGAAATTTAACCATGTTAGCAAGGGCTAAACGTAATATATTTGTTAATTTCAACTGCTTTCTTAAAAAATTTTGATGCGCCACAAAACGAAGTTCAATCGTGTGTATATTAAATATTTTAAAACTTTCATCAATTAAACTAAAAGATCAAAATGTAGAAATGTTTCCTCTACTTATATGTTTCCTTGCACAACACTAAACCGTAAATGTTCACCTTATTCGATTTTGATTATTTTTCAGCAATTTACATTGACAGTACAAAAAGTCTCAGCGCTTAAATAATTATCAAATAATTTTGTTGATATCTATTACGTAAAGATAGTTACAGATGAAATATGACAAAATATTGTGTGCTTAACTCGCCAGAAAATCATAGCTAGCCCAAAAGTATGAAGAAAATAATGCGAATTTGCAAAACTGGACGTTTCAAAGTTACTTGACGTTGGGTGTGACTAACATAGGTTGAGTTCCTGCTATTTTTATTGTTCAAGATATTTCTATCTTTCATCTATTGAAATGTGAGTCTGAAGTATGACTGATAAGGCTTGCCTTATAAGCTTGGTACGAAGATTTGAAATGCAAAGAGGATGGATGAATTATGCCGGATAAACTACCCAAATTCCAATTAAGGAAAAAAGAAATAGGAACTCATCCGGTGCGAGTCACAAGACAAATCCGGTAAGATTTTTAGCTCGTCTATCGTCAACCGCATTTCGTCGTAATTGGAGCCACCAAAAGTCATGTGGTAGTGAAAAAAACAATTTAAAGTTTTATTCAAGTTTTTAACCAAGTGCGCTTAGGATCTTGACAATAACAGACTCAGAGGATTGACTTTCTTTATTAACTCAAATGTTAAAGAATTTTGTGCTTAAATTGAAAGTAACTTCATGTAGACATCCTTTTGCAACCAGTGCTATGTTGGCGTGAATAAATTATCTAAAGTACAATTTTTTTCTCTGCAAAGTAAACGTTTAGACTATATTAAAGAATATAAAATTCATAGTACCCTTTCCATGTGCAAAAAGCAAAAGAAATTTTATCAGATACAAGAACGGTTTGTTTTCAGCTATCTTAAAATGAACATCTTCTTATATAAAAATTGCAAGGCCAAACAAAATAGATAAATGCAAAGATGGAGAGTGTGTGAAATAGGGATACAACCAATAAATTGCGTGCATCACAGCCAGTTCAAGCTCAATGCTCGGACTTGCTTCTTCTGCTTGCATAAATTCAGCTGCAATTTGTTTATCCATATATCTTCCTTTGTGATCATTACCCTTCTGTTAGTGCAATTGTATAATTATCTTAAATGATTCGACTGGATAACATACGTGTAAGGTTGTGCAATTGTAGACGTGTTTTCACGATTTGATTTAAAAACAAACGGGTTTTAATATGTAAATATAAGAAATCATCAATGATTACTACGAAGTAGACTGTTGAAATTAGATATAATATTGGAAATGTTGGTCATCACCAAGGGTCAAATTTACTCTCTGTTAAACAAAAGTCTTTAAATGACTGGGACACAAAAATAAATTTATCTTTATTTTCTATTCATCTTGGTTATCTTTAAGATCCGAAATTTGATAGTAATCTCTCGGAGAACAAAATTGTATCGTCAAATTTATCACAGTTATGCAAGTTCTTATGCACATTTGTGTCACAAATTATCATTTTTAATTTTTCAGTTTTTAGAATGTGCGATTTAAATAACTGATTGCTTGATGATACGCAATTTGGCTGGATGAAAATGATATTACCGTTTCTAAATCATGATGATCTGAAGCTTCAATGCAAAAAATGGCTAAAAGTCAGTGTGTGCGTTTACATCAGAGCAGCCGTCCTAAGAATACTATTTTATATGAAAGATATAAGTAATAACAATTGATTAAATAACCGTAGTTTAATTCCTATTGTGTTCGTATTATGTCAACTGCTGTTTTACGGCGTAGGTTTGACGAAATTGCGTAGGTTCGAACATGGGATTTGGATGCCAAAACGTGTTTACTGTACCATATAGCAGTGGGGATTTTTAAAGAAAATTTACAATAGCTAAATTTTCTAAAAAATAATAAGTGTGAAATTTTATTAAAAAACGAGTAACGGAATATTAGTCAACTAAAGGATTTCTCAACGGAATTTCGCGCAATTCCCCCAAATACAACAAACATCTGAATTTGAAGCAAAAAAGAACTAGGACATGGAACATAATAATATCATAATTATTCTACTAAAATCATTTTAAGCTTTACTGCAGTTTGGTTATGATCGCTATAAAAAATAAAGAAAAATATACTGTGTGAAATTATGATAAAAAGGTCGACCAAGCAATCAAAGTTACGACAGAAAATGAAAATACGGATAACCATGATTTCTAGATGCAAGAATAAAGAGACGGAGATACCAACTCAAACTCTGATCACAAGAACTCAAGACCGACTAGGCAGTATATTCATTATTCTAGAAGTGAACGAAGGACTTACGAAAGAAACATTATAACTAATTTTGGCAGTCGAATATGAACAATTTGTTTATTCTATAGCATTGGGTTAGATCTACATCGATTTTATGTGACGCTGAGGAACAATGACTATCAATTCTGGTTTATCGAATAGATTTTAGGCTAAGTGATAAAATGACGCCCTTTAACCAATATATATTGGTAAGGGCGTAATATAACTCCTACTGATGAGTCGCCAGTAAGCACGAAACGAAAGTCAAGTATATTGGTTGAAATTTTATTAAAATATAAAAGAATTTCCATGGATAATGGATCTAGCTTAAAATAATTACTTTCGCGGAATAAAATATATATATATATATACATAATAAAATATAAATCCTGTCAAATAAACTTATTTAAAATTTCGATATAATATATGGAATATTTAAATTAAAAATAATAATATCTTGTATTTGTATAAATATATTTTATAAACTATAAATCCTACCATATATATTATATTTATATTTATATTTATATTTATATTTATATTTACTCATATTTATATTTATATTTATATTTATATTTATATTTATATTTATATTTATATTTATATTTATATTTATATTTATATATTTATATTTATATTTATATTTATATTTATATTTATATTTATATTTATATTTATATTTATATTTATATTTATATTTATATTTATATTTATATTTATATTTATATATATTTATTTTTATTTATTCATATTTATTTTTATATTTATATTTATATATATATTTATGTAGAAACCCTTTGGTCACTGCCATAAGGGGGTCTCTTGGATGCCAGGCCCGGAAAATCCATATATGCGGAATGATCATCTATCTTGGAACACTTAAGTTCCTCTGAACTATCTCTTAAGCTACAATCCTTAAGTCCACTAGCCAACTGCTCTGTATCCTCAGTATTTAATAAACCAGACCATAATATTATTAAATTACTTGCAATTTATATGTTATATTAAATATGTAAGCTTACCCGGATACGCTGATATCCACAGGATACTGAATTGGAATGATTGAGACCTTAAAACAAATATTTACGTTAAATACCCAAAGCAAATTTGTGGTTCTTTTCGCTGATAATTAAGAAGAACAAATCGACAAGAAGATTATAATGTTTTATTCACAAAGAGTCGGAGATGGAACCACGCAGTGTCCCGCTTGTGCAATTCAGCAACTCAGATCAAAAACTCTCTCATTTTCCTTCGACAAGACAAGTCCAAAACTTCGACAATATGAACAAAAGAACTTCCAAAAAAAATTACAATATTTTTCAAAAATTACAATTCTGTTTTACGAAACCAGGTAGTGGCTCCACCAACTCGATTTTTTGTTCTATGCCTGTCTTTAAACCCTTGCGTTTAGCATTGAATGGCAGAAACACGGCCAGGTGTTTCTCGATGACATCCGCCAAATTATCGGCGACGACGGGTCTTGGTAGTCTCACTGACCTAACTACTGAGGTCCCAGTCTCAGCATAAGTCACTATCCCAGTGCTTTGTCCAATGGTTCTAGATTTGGAATCAAGCGAGATTAAAATGGATCAAAAAGTCCATCCCAATGATGTTATCCTTTATATCAGCGACCAGAAAATTACATGTAAATGGAATTTCTGCCCCAACGTCACTGACAATTCTTTAACTCCCTTAACCTCAATTGGACTTCCATTAGCAGCCCATAGTTGGTAATCGAATGTGGGGCTATCAATTTCCACCACATCAGATCGAACTATGCTCACCTCTGCACCCGTGTCTATTAAGAATTTTAAGCCGCTAAGTTCATCAGTTATAACGAACTTATTGTTGCTATAACCAGCAACCTCTTTAAGATTACCTGCCAGCCGAAATCTAACAGATTTACGGACTGTATTACTGCGCGTCTCTTCCATCGAAGCTTCCGAACCTAACTTCGATGATTTTAGTATGCCACGAATATGCATACCTTGGAGCCTTGCATGCGCAACCCCCCTACGGCTCCTATTAGCGGGGGCTCCATTAGTTTTCCGGCAGCTTCGACCAGGCTACAGGAAGACTACTTCCTTTCCATCGGGGACCACCCAACTTTGGAAACGTGCATCCCCCCTCCTGACATTTTCCAAACTCGGCGTATTTGCGATGCGATATGCACCACTCGCGTGGTCCTTGTACACTCTCACGCGATTCGCCTCTCCAATGCTTGGAATTTGAACGTTGACTCCGAGAATTTACCCTACTTCTGTTGGAACTTTCCTTATTGTTTTTTATCCAACCCACATCCCTGCGGAGGGTACTTAATTCATTCTCTATGGTCAGGAGTCTCTCTGAGAGATGTCTGAGTTGCTGCTCCAGGCGTGAATCTGCGGTTACTGCATACACCTTAGGTTCCATCTGACGATACACTTTGTCCAACCCTTTGAGCTTCTTGGGCCACTCTAGTTCCAATGTATCATATACATCCAAGGTGGCTCTTAGTCTAGCAGGCAATTCTGCTACAAATATACTATTTATAACTTCCTCAGATATATCAAGCCCGATGGATTTTGAAATGAGTCTGTCATAAAATTCAGATGGAAGTAGATTTCCCATCTTTTCCTGACGTAATAAGTCAGTCATCCGTTCAATCCTCTCGGGTTGATATCGTCCATGGAGTTCTTCTACTAGAAGCTCAAATGCATTTTCTGGTTCGTTGTAACAAAATTCCTGAGTCTAAACAGATTCTTTTTTAATGGCTCAGGTAAGCACCACCAGGCCGAGGCAAACCTTTCTATAGGGTCGGTCATCCGTTTTAGTTTAAAATAAAATTTTGCTTCTTCGACCCATTCAGAATGGTTGTCTGGTCTGTACATGGTGAGCTTAACATTGCTATCCATAGAATTGCGGCAAAAACGATCATCTACATCATATCTTTCCGCATAAAGGATCCTGGCGCGGTCGCCATTTTTTGTAGAGGCCCTTAGGTCACTACCATAAGGGGTCTCTTGGATGCCAGGCCCGGAAAATCCATATATGCGGAATGATCATCTATCTTGGAACACTTAAGTTCCTCTGAACTATCTCTTAAGCTACAATCCTTAAGTCCACTAGCCAACTGCTCTGTATCCTCAGTATTTAATAAACCAGACATGATATTATTAAATTACTTGCAATTTATATATTATATTAAATAAGTAAGCTTACCCGGATACGCTGATATCCACAGGATACTGAATCGGAATGATTGAGACCTTAAAACAAATATTTACGTTAAATACCCAAAGCAAATTTGTGGTTCTTTTCGCTGATAATTAAAAAGATCAAATCGACAAGAAGATTATAATGTTTTATTCACAAAGAGTCGGAGATGGAACCACGCAGTGTCCCGCTTATGCAATTCAGCAACTCAGTTCAAAAACTCTCTCATTTTCCTTCGACAAGACAAGTCCAAAACTTCGACAATATGAACAAAAGAACTTCCAAAAAAATTTACAATATTTTTCAAAAATTACAATATTGTTTTACGAAACCAGCGATAACATCAAATGTCCAAAAATAAAAATTGATTTATTTTTATATGAGAGGTTAATTGGTGTCCAATAATTAATTTAACCTCTACATTATATTTATATTTATATTTATATTTATATTTATATTTATATTTATATTTATATTTATATTTATATTTATATTTATATTTATATTTATATTTATATTTATATTTATATTTATATTTATATTTATATTTATATTTATATTTATATTTATATTTATATTTATATTTATATTTATATTTATATTTATATTTATATTTATATTTATATTTATATTTATATTTATATTTATATTTATATTTATATTTATATTTATATTTATATTTATATTTATATTTATATTTATATTTATATTTATATTTATATTTATATTTATATTTATATTTATATTTATATTTATATTTATATTTATATTTATATTTATATTTATATTTATAGTTTATTTATTTATATTTATATTTATATTTATATTTGTATTTTAATATATTTTATTTATTATATTTATTTATTTATATTTATATTTATATTTATATTATATTATATTTATATTTATATTTATATTTTTTGAGTATCTCGCTCCTTGACTGGTATTGTAATTTTGGTCTGCTGCATTTTAACATTTTCTCTAGTAAACGATTACATCATCATCAAATATATCACTCCATCAATTGCCTTTGTTCTGATATAATATAATAGAGAAGGTGACGCCTTGGAACAGGTATATTTAATTTCTTCTGTTGTTCACGTATATTTCTTTCCAGATTATTTGTTTGGGAGATACCGCTTTCCAACTTTCGCATTCCGATTGCCTAACATTAAGTGTCGATTTAATTGTTTTACCATATAGATATGGAGACAGATCTTAAATTTGAGGACACAAGTAGGTTAGTGCAGGACATTGCGGACTTGAACTTAGGAGACACAAATAGTAATATAAGCCTATCAGACTCTACTGTGAATTTTAGGACTTCAAGCGATCTGGCATCTATGGTGTAGAGGTTAAATTAATTATCGGACAGAAATTAACCTCTCATATAAAAATAAATCAATTTTTATTTTTGGACATTTGATGTTATCGCTGGTTTCATTAAACAATATTGTAATTTTTGAAAAATATTGTAAAATTTTTTGAAAGTTCTTTTGTTCATATTGACGAAGTTTTGGACTTGTCTTGTGGCAGGAAATGAGAGCGTTTTGATCTGAGTTTCTGAATTGCATAAGCGGGCTTGATATATCTGAGGAAGTTATAAATAGTATATTTGTAGCAGAATTGCCTGCTAAATTAAGAGCCACGTTGGATGTATATGATACATTGGAACTAGAGTGGCCCAAGAAGCTCAAAGGGTTGGACAAAGTGTATCGTCAGAAGGAACCTAAGGTGTATGCAGTAACCGCAGATTCACGCCTGGAGCAGCAACTCAGACATCTCTCAGAGAGACTCCTGACCATAGAGAATGAATTAAGTACCCTCCGCAGGGATGTGGGTTGGATAAAAAGCAATAAGGAAAGTTCCAACAGAAGTAGGGTAAATTCTCGGAGTCAACGTTCAAATTCCAAGCATTGGAGAGGCGAATCGCGTGAGGGTGTACAAGGACCACGCGAGTGGTGCATATCGCATCGCAAATATGCCGAGTTTGGAAAATGTCAGGAGGGGGGATGCACGTTTCCAAAGTTGGGTGGTCCCCGATGGAAAGGAAGTAGTCTTCCTGTAGCCTGGTCGAAGCTGCCGGAAAACTAATGAAGCCCCCGCTAATAGGAGCCGTAGGGGGGTTGCGCATGCAAGGCTCCAAGGTATGCATATTCGTGGCATACTAAAATCATCGAAGTTAGGTTCGGAAGCTTCGATGGAAGAGACGCGCAGTAATACAGTCCGTAAATCTGTTAGATTTCGGCTGGCAGGTAATCTTAAAGAGGTTGCTGGTTATAGCAACAATAAGTTCGTTATAACTGATGAACTTAGTGGCTTAAATTTCTTAATAGACACGGGTGCAGAGGTGAGCATAGTTCGATCTGATGTGGTGGAAATTGATAGCCCCACATTCGATTACCAACTATGGGCTGCTAATGGAAGTGCTAATGGAAGTCCAATTGAGGTTAAGGGAGTTAAAGAATTGTCAGTGACATTGGGGCAGAAATCTCCATTTACGTGGAATTTTCTGGTCGCGGATATAAAGGATAACATCATTGGGATGGACTTTTTGATCCATTTTAATCTCGCTTTAGATCCCAAATCTAGGACCATTGGACAAAGCACTGGGATAGTGATTTATGCTGAGACTGGGACCTCAGTAGTTAGGTCAGTGAGACTACCCAGACCCGTCGTCGCCGATGACTTGGCGGATGTCATCGAGAAACACCTGGCCGTGTTTCTGCCATTCAATGCTAAACGCAAGGGTTTAAAGACAGGCATAGAACACCAAATCGAGTTGGTGGAGCCACTACCTTGTTCGCCCAAGTCTCAACCGTTAGCACAACACAAGCAGCAGGTTGCTATTGAAGAATTTAAGCGGTTGAGAGAAGAAGGAATTTGTAGGCGTTCAAATTCCAACTTTGCATCTCCAATAGTGGTTGTTCCCAAACCTGAACCAGGTCAATGGAGGGTTTGTGGTAACTATCGTCTATTGAATTCGGTAACGAAAGGCGATTCGTATCCTCTACCGAACCAGAGTACTATGCTCAGGGATATAATGGGTATGAGGTATATACAACGTTAGATCTGCAGAAGGCGTACTATCAAGTACCTATGGAGGCAGAATCTATACCGCTCACAGCAGTGCGATTCCCTGGAGGAGGATCGCATGAATTCTTATGTATGCCTTTTGGGTTGAAGAATGCAAGTCAGACATTCCAGCGTCTGACAGAGGAAGTTCTTCAAGACTGTTCATTTGCTAGAGTGTATATAGATGACATCATTATATATAGTCAATCTAGGGAGGAACACCGGGAGCATTTGGACATCGTTTTGTCTAAGCTGGAACATTATGGATTGGTAGTGAAACCAGAAAAGAGTAGGATTGGTTGCTCTACCGTAAAATATCTTGGACACACCATTTCCAAGGATGGAATCAAGCCCTTGGAAGACAAGGTACAAGCAATCAAGGATGTGCCAGAACCTAGAACTGTACGCCAGTTGCGTAGATTTTTGGGCATGATTAGCTACTATCGTCGGTTCATACCAGGTTTAGCTGGAATTTTGGGGTCGCTAACTCGACATTTAGTTCGTGAACGGAGCACAATCAAGAAGTCCTGGCCTATTAATTTTAGCCAAGACGACAAGGAAAAATTCCAGAGGGCCAAAGATCTGTTAAGCCAAATAACCACATTAGCACCTGTGGATTGGACTAAGCCGTTTGAGCTGGTCACAGATGCTTCTGATGTAGCCATAGGAGCAGTGTTACATCAACGGGAAAATGGTATAGTCAAGCCGATTGGATTCTATAGTCGGAAACTCCAAGATCGCGAGAAGCGATATGATACGCTTGGAAAGGAGTTACTAGCAGTTTATTCTGCAGTGTTGCATTTTGAGCACTACCTAGATGGACATCAGTTTATGATATTAACTGATCATAAACCGTTGTTGAGTATCCTTGGGAAAGCAAAAAGGCTAAATTATTCTCGGCGGGTGAATTCACAAATAACCCGACTCGCAGAATTTGATTTTACCATTAGTCATATCTCAGGAAAAGATAATGTGGTGGCAGATACTCTCAGTAGACCAGACGTATCAGATGAAGATATGATTCGTTCAGAGTCACTCGTATGCTCTATTGTATCTTCTAATGATTTTGTCCAGCAATTGATGGAAGCACAAGGTTTGATCCTTTAGTAGCTGTGTTGGAAAAGAATCCTGTATATACACGCAGGAAGATTGGAGATAAGTGGTTATTATGTGAAATCTCCAGGAGCCAACCTAGACCTTATGTACCGTTAGAATTAAGGTATAAGGTAATTCAGCAGCTGCATGAATTCAGTCATCCTTCCATTAAGGCAACTATCAGGATGGTCACTGATAGATATGTATGGCCAAAGATGTCGAAAGACATAAGAGCCTGGGTAAGGACATGTGCCCGGTGTCAAACTTGTAAAGTTTGGCGTCATACCAAAACTGAAATTAAAACGATTGGTATACCAGCGGGTCGTTTCATGCATGTTCATATTGATATAGTAGAAATGCCTGAGATTTCCGGCCAAAAGTATTTACTCACGATGGTCGATCGTTTCAGTCGTCAGTTTGAGGTAGCAATCCTGAAGGACATGACAGCTCAAGAGGTCTTACTTATGTTCTTGCATAATTGGGTGTCGCGATATGGTGTACCGACCGGTAAGGGTAACTACTGATCGTGGTAGTCAGTTTATGTCTGAACTGTTTATCAGATCATTGAATACAATGGGGATAGAAGTAAGACACACATGTGCTTATAATCCCAGAGCCAATGGGATGGTTGAGAGACTGCACAGGGAGCTGAAGGCTGCATTACGCTGCACCGGTGGATCCAGTTGGATACATGATTTGCCCATAGTTTTGTTGGCAATGCGAAACAGATACAGAGTTCAGTTAGGAACATCCATAGCAGAACTTGTTTATGGAGAGCCACTGAGGTTACCTGGAGATCTTCTAATAGAAGCTCCAAGTTGTCTCGATTGGGCCTCTAGTTCAGTAGATTGGTTTGTTGGAGCATTGAGAGATAAAATGAGTCGTTTAGCTCCAACCAAAACTAGAAGTCCAAAGTCCAAATGCTATGTATCTTCAGATTTAAAGCTGGCATCGCATGTATACATAACTAACGAAAACAGACAGAATTGTCTGACTCCATTCTATAAGGGGCCATATAAAGTCAATCATATGACTGAGAAAAATGCATTTATAGAAGTAAATGGCACTGTAGAATGTGTAACACTGGATCGCTGTATTCCACAGTTTATTTGGACGGAGGAGGAGACTGAGGAACAGTATTCACCGAAGTACCCAGAAGTTGAGGAGAGATGTGACTCAGAAATTGGTGAGAAAAATGAAGAGTCGAATAAATATGGTAAAGAAGTAAAGATTAAAACCAAGACAACTGAGAATCAAGAACAATGCGATATGAATATGAAATCTGGTGAAGTACCAGCACAACTTGTTGAAACTCGGTCTGGAAGAGTCATCAAGAAACCGAAGAATGAAGACTACATCATGTATGGTTAATCATCTTAAACATGAGGGAGTATGTAGAGGTGTATGTAGAGGTTATTTTAATTATTGGACTGCAATTAACTTCTCATATAAAAATAAATCAATTTTTATTTTTGGACATTTGATATTATCGCTGGTTTCGTAAAACAATATTGTAATTTTTGAAAAATATTGTAATTTTTTTCGGAAGTTCTTTTGTTCATATTGTCGAAGTTTTGGACTTGTCTTGTCGAAAAAAAGAGAGTTTTTATCTGAGTTTCTGAATTGCATAAGCGGGACACTGCGTGGTTCCATCTCCGACTCTTTGTGAATAAAACTTTGTAATCTTCTCGTCGTTTTGTTTTTTATTATCAGCGAAAAGAACCACAAATTTGCTTTGGGTATTTAAAGTGTATATTTGTTTTAAGGTCTCAATCATTCCGGTTCAGTAACCTGTGGATATCAGCGTATCCTGGTAAGCTTACTTATTTAATATAATATATAAATTGCAAGTAATTTAATAATATTATGTCTGGTTTATTAAATACTGAGGATACAGAGCAGTTGGCTAGTGGACTTAAGGATTGTAGCTTAAGAGATAGTTCAGAGGAACTTAAGTGTTCCAAGATAGATGATCATTCCGCATATATGGATTTTCCGGGCCTGGCATCCAAGAGACCCCCTTATGGTAGTGACCAAAGGGCCTCTACATGTGGAGGAAGATAATTCCTCCGCCAAAATTAAAGTGACATTAACTGATAAATTTAAACCACCATGGCTGATTGTAACGAATTTTATTTAAAAAGAATTTTTTCTTTTTATTTTCCAGAACATTCTTTGTTTAAATACTTGATTTTGAATTGTGCGCCATTTTCAGTTTTTCGAGTGTCTCGCTCCTTGACTGGTCTTGTAATTTTGGTCTGCTGCATTTTAACATTTTTCTCTAGTAAACGAATACATTTCATCAAATATATTACTCCATCAATTGCTTTTGTTCTAATATAATACAAGATTGAGAAGAATCGTTCTGGAACAGGTAAATTTGATTCATTGGATCAAGTATATTTAATTTCTTCTGTTGTTCACGTATATTTCTTTCCATATAATTTGTTTGGAGATACCGCTGTCCAACTTTCGCATTCCGATTGCCTAACATTAAGTGTCGATTTTATTGTTTTACCATATAGATATGAAAGCAGATCTTAAATTTGAGGACACAAGTAGGTTAGTGCAGGACATTGCGGACTTGAACTAAGGAGACACAAATAGTAATATAAGCCTATCAGACTCTACTGTGAATTTTAGGACTTCAAGCGATCTGGCATCTATGGGGCTTTCAGACTCGAATAGGTTAGGGGCCTCAACAAAATTTGGCGACCGCGCCAGTCCAAGAATTTTAAGTCTACCACAGTACAAATCAGAAAAACATTCAAGTTGGGTAGGAGATGCCCAAATGATATTTAGTGCTTATAATATCGTAAACCCTATGGAGAAATTTGTTGCAGCATGGATGGCATTGCCTGAAAATTTCCGAAATGCTTTGGAAAATTTCAGAGACAGAACTGTAGAAGAAAAGCCGTACAATGCATTTGAGTTATTAATGGCAGAAATTCAACAGAGATATCAGCCTGGAAGATCAGCGCAAATGTGCGAATTATTACGCCTAGAAAAAATGGGGCGTCAACTACAGTCCGAATTTTACGAACGCCTTTGCACAAAAGCTTCCAGGTTGAATATATCTAGAGATGTAGTCAACTCCATTTTTACAGCTGAGCTACCAATTAGGCTTAGAATTACATTGGAAGTATTTGACACAATGAGCATTGATTGGCCAACTAAACTCAGAGGGTTAGACGGCGTGTATAAACAGCAAGAACCACAAGTACATGCTGTAATAGCAGATTCTGTCACGATGCAGCCAGTCAGGGCAGATACCGAAAACAACCTGACCATACAAGAAACCTTGCGTTTCTTATGTAGAGAAGTTGCTAGCTTACGTCGTGACATTGCGCAACTTCAGAGCCAGGATAGGTATACTAGACGTCGAGGGAGTCACTCGCGTCAACGCTTCGAAGGGCCACGCGGATGGTGTAAGGCACATTGCGAGTACGGACGAAGTGCGAAGTGCCAAGGTGAGAATTGTATATACCCGCGATTAGGTGGACCCAGATGGAAAGGAAGCACAAAACCGGTTGAGAGAAATCCATCATCGGGAAAAAGACAAAACCCCCGCTAGTAGGAGCCGTAGGGGGGGTTCCATTGCAAAGGCTCCCAGATATGCCTTTAAAAGGCATACTCAAAGCTAAAGATGCGACTAGAGCAAATAGCACCGAGAAAGAAGGCAAGAGAGTCCGATTCTCACTAAGCGGAGATCTGGAAAACATTGCCGGATTGTCCAGCAACAAGTTCATTATTAAGGATGAATTATCTGGATTAGAATTTCTCATCGATACGGGTGCTGAGGTAAGCATAGTTAGGTCAGACGTGGTGGAAGCAGATTGCCCCACATTTGATTATCAACTATGGGCCGCTAACGGTAGTCCGATTGGAGTAAAAGGGATGAAAGAAATGTCGGTAACATTAGGCCAGAAATCTTCCTTCCGATGGAATTTTCTAGTAGCCGATGTCAAGGACCATATCATTGGCATGGATTTCTTGACACATTTCAAGCTGACATTAGACCCCAAGGCTAGGACTATCGCAGAAGGCGTAGGGATATCAACACCTACTGAGTCTAACACATCGGCAGTTAGAACAGTTCTTTTACCTCGTCCAACGGTCGCACATGACTTTGCCGATATAATCGAGAAGCACCTAGCAGTGTTTCAACCTTTCAGTGCCAAAAGGATAGGTTTGAAGACAGGAGTAGAACACCAGATAGAATTGGTGGCTCCGTTGCCTTGTTCACCGAAGGCTCAACCATTGGCACAATACAAGCAACAAGTTGCTTTGTCAGAATTTCACCAATTGCGCGAAGAGGGGATTTGTAGAAGGTCAAATTCCAATTTTGCTTCCCCAGTAGTGGTAGTTCCCAAACCTGAACCGGGTCAATGGAGGGTTTGTGGGAATTATCGTCTATTGAACTCAGTGACAAAGGGTGATTCTTATCCTCTCCCTAACCAGAGTACTTTGCTCCGAGATATAATGGGATATGAGGTTTATTCAACTTTAGATCTCCAGAAAGCGTACTATCAGGTACCAATGGAAGAAAGTTCGATATCACTCACCGCAGTCAGATTTCCAGGAGGGGGGTCGCATGAATTTCTTCGAATGACTTTGGTTTGAAAAATGCCAGTCAGACATTCCAGCGTTTGGCTGAAGAAATCCTTCAGAATTGTCCATTTGCGAGGGTGTATATAGACGACATAATAATTTTTAGTCGCTCACGAGATGAACATCGTACGCATTTGGAAACGGTTTTGACCAGGCTGGAACAATATGGATTAGTGGTCAAACCTAATAAAAGTAATATTGGTTGCTCTTCAGTTAAATACCTTGGTCATATACTTTCCAAAGACGGAATTAAGCCTTTGGAAGATAAGATCAAAGCCATTAAGGACGTAACTGAACCCAGAACTGTACGCCAGTTACGAAGGTTCTTGGGCATGATCAGCTATTATCGTCGATTCATTCCAGGTCTAGCCGGAATTCTTGGATCGTTAACAAGCCATCTCACTCGTGAAAGAGCACGATCAAGAAGTCTTGGCCTATAAACTTGAGTGAAGAAGACCGAGAAAATTTCCAAAAGGCCAAGGAAATGTTAAGTGACGTAACCACATTAGCACCTGTAGATTGGGAAAAACCTTTCGAACTAATCACAGATGCCTCAGATGTTGCATTAGGGGCAGTGCTACAGCAAAGAGATCAGGACGTAGTAAGACCGATTGGGTTTTATAGCCGTAAGCTTAATGATCGAGAAAAACGTTATGATACGTTTGGCAAAGAGCTTCTAGCAGTGTATGCCGCAGTGATACACTTCGAGCATTACTTAGATGGTCACAAGTTTAAGTTATTGACCGATCATAAGCCATTGATAAGCATACTTGGTAAAACAGCTAGGCTTAATTACTCTCGTAGAGTAAATTCCCAAATAACACGGTTAGCAGAGTTCGATTTCACAGTGTCTGATATTGCTGGGAAAGAGAATGTGGTAGCAGATGCACTTAGCCGACCGAATGAAGCTGATGTCGAGCTGATATTTCAAGGTCCATTAAAAAAATTAGATGAATCAATGAACGATTTCGTTAGTCAAATCGAGGAAGCGCAAGGATCGGATCCCTTTACAATAGTATTATCTATAAGACCGGGATATGTTCGTAAGCTCATAAGTGGCAAGTGGTTGCTATGCGAAACATCTAGAAGTCAACCACGACCATATGTACCGTTGAAGTTACGGGCCAAGATTATCCAAGTGTTACATGACATGGGGCATCCATCCATTAAAGCCACCATCCGATTGATCAACGACAGATACGTATGGCCGCACATGTCTAAAGACATACGAGTATGGGTAAGAGCCTGTGCCAAGTGTCAAACGTGTAAGATGTGGAGACATACCAGAACCGAGATAAAGAACATTGGAATACCAATTGAACCGTTCAGACACGTACACATAGACATTGTCGACATGCCTGAAGTAAATGGAAACAAATACTTGCTGACAATGGTAGATAGATTTAGTCGTCAATTTGAAGTGGCGATTTTAAAAGACATGACAGCGCAAGAAGTCTTGATCGCGTTTCTACATAATTGGATATCGCGTTATGGTGTTCCGGAAAAGGTCACTAGTGATCGTGGTAGTCAATCACTATAATTCATACTAGCGCGTATAACCCACGAGCAAATGGGATGGTAGAAAGGTTACATCGTGAACTGAAAGCTGCATTAAGGTGTACTAGTGGAACAAGCTGGATACACGATCTTCCTATAGTACTACTCGCCATGCGCAACAGATATAGGGCACAATTAGGTACTTCCATAGCAGAACTGGTTTATGGAGAACCATTAAGGTTGCCTGGAGATCTTCTAATAGAAACTCCAAGTAGTCTTGATTGGGCTTCTAGTTATGTAGATTGGTTCGTAGGAGCACTTAGAGATAAGATGTGTCGTTTGGCTCCGACCAAGACTAGAAAAGCAAAAACCAAATGCTCTGTGTCCTCTGATCTAAGATCGGCTTTGCATGTGTATGTAACTAATGAAAATAGGAAGAACTGCCTAACACCATTTTATAAAGGACCATACAAGGTCAAGAGGATGACTGACAAGAATGTCATCATAGAAATAAATGGCATTGAGGATTGTGTTACGTTGGATCGTTGCATTCCCCAGTTTATCTGGATAGACGGTATGACTGAATTAACAGATGCGTTGAATGACCGTTCCATGGGCGAATCTGATGTGTGCAATCCCACCATACAGGCACATAATGAAATGCAGAACTCTGAAGACGTGTTGTCTAATATAGCAAAATCTTATTCTACTGAATCACAGCATGAAAACTATTTTTCGATACCAGATGATTTTGAAGAACCAGTGAATGCTGTACCGGACGAGATGACGACGTCAGGGGCGCCAGTATGCACAACTCGTTCTGGAAGAGTACATCGTCAGCCGAAGAACTATGATTACGTCTATTATTAGCCGTTCCTTTTTTTGAGAAGGTGGTGTATGTGGAGGAAGTTAAATCCTCCGCCTTATGTAAAATAACATTGACTGATAAATTTAAACCACCATGCGCTGATTGTAACGAATTTTATTTAAAAAGAATTTTTTCTTTTTATTTTCCAGAACATTCTTTGTTTAAATACTTGATTTTGAATTGTGCGCCATTTTCAGTTTTTCGAGTGTCTCGCTCCTTGACTGGTCTTGTTTATTTTGGTCTGCTGCATTTTAACATTTTTCTCTAGTAAACGAATACATTTCATCAAATATATTACTCCATCAATTGCTTTTGTTCTAATATAATACAATATTGAAAAGAACGTTCTGGAACAGGTAATTTGATTCATTCTGTTGTTCACGTATATCTCTTTCCAGATTATTTGTTCGGGAGTAATACGGTCCTACTTTCGCATTCCGATTGCCTAACATTAAGTGTCGATTTAATTGTTATACCATTTAGACATGGAGACCGATATTAAATTTGAGGACACAAGTAGGTTAGTGCAGGACATTGCGGACTTGAACCTAGGAGATACAAACGGTAATATAAGCCTATCAGACTCTACTGTGAATTTTATTTATATTTATAATTATATTTATATTTATTGTAATATTTCTATTTATATTTGTATTTATATTTAGATTTATATTTAGCTATATAATTATAATTTTAATTATATTTTTATATATATTCATATTTACAATTTTTATCTTTACATTTAAATATATATTTATTTTAATATTTATATTTATTATGTTTATACTGATATTTATATTTATATTTATATGTATATTTATATTTACTTATATTTATATTTATATTTATATTTATAATGTTTATTTTTATACTTATAATTTCATTTATATTTATATTTATATTTATTTATTTATGTTGAGGCCCCTAACCTATTCGAGTCTGAGAGCCCCATAGATGCCAGATCGCTTGAAGTCCTAAAATTCACAGTAGAGTCTGATAGGCTTATATCACCGTTTGTATCTCCTAGGTTCAATTCCGCAATGTCCTGCACTAACCTACTTGTGTCCTCTAATTTAATATCGTTATCCATGTGTTATTAGTTTTAAAAATTAAAATCAACACTTAATGTTAGGCAATCGGAATGTGAAAGTATGATCGTGTTAATTCCCGAACAAATAATCTGGAAAGAGATATACGTGAACAACAGAAGAATCAAATTACCTGTTCCAGAACGTCTCTTTTCAATATTATATTATATTAGAACAAAAGCAATTAATGAAGGAATATATGTGATGAGATGTATTCGTGATACTAGAGAAAAATGTTATAATGCAGTAGACCAAAATAAATAAGACCAGTCAAGATTCGAGACACTCTAAAACTAGAAAATAGCATACATGTTTATAAGATCTAGTTAACTATTGAGTATATTTTTCCCCGCTGATTTAAGAAAGCTTTAATAAAACAATCTATTGTTATTTTAACTCATGACTTCCGATTTGCAAAGAACAGCTAGTAAGAAGTTGAAGAGTAAATGTCTTTCATTGTTTAACTTGAAAAACTGTGTTTTTACTGACTGACAACAAGCTGCATGTCTGTATCCTTTGATTATCCTTAATACTCTGTGGTACTTAAATTAATTGCTTTCAAGTCTATGGTACTAGTCCAATGTTTATCTGACTGTATATTCTGTCGGTCGCTTGATCCTTTATTCATCAATGACTCACGTGAAGCCCACTTTTTGCGAAATATCTGATCATTTATATATATATATATATATATATATATATATGCTTTTCTAACTCCATCTAAATTGTTCCGTTTACTATCTCAAATTCATAATCGCGGTCTCTTAGTTGGATTTATTATTAAGTCTCTTATTTAGATTTATTGTTAGCTCTGATTCCTCCAATCTACGTTTCCTTCCATTCGAGAAGGCTTCATTAAATATTGGGCCTAATGATTTTTCTACAGATGTCACATTCATGACGTTCATTCCTGATTTTATTTCAATTGATTCCCTAATCAACCTGGTTAATCTATTTCGGTTACATAATGCAATCCGTTTACAGCCATCCCAGTTTATCTGATGACCTGTCTCCATTGAGTGCCTGGCTAGATCTGATCTATGACTATGTCCATATTTGCATGCCGTTTTATGCTCCCCTCTACGTACCTTTATTGGACGCATGGTTTCACCTATATACCTGAGTTTGCAATCTTTACAAGGTATCTCATAAACCCCTGATGTGTTGAAGGGTTCTATTTTTTCTTTCTGATTCGGTAGCTTATTGCCTATAGTAACTGATTGTCTTAATACTGTTCTTATGTTGTATTTCGTTGCTAATGTCCTAATTTTTCTACTTAATCTGGAATCTGGTAGAACCAGAGTTCTGTGCTTATCTTCATTTTGCTTTTCTAAATCCCTTACCTGTTTTGCCTGGTTTATTTTTCCATTAAATCTCCATAGCGTCTCGTTTATGATTTTATCAATTAATTTTGCCGGATAACCATTTATCCTGAATATTTCTTTCAATTTCATCAGTTCTTTGTCCCTATATTTTAAATCCACTATTTTAAGACTTCTTATTATCATGGATTTTAGAATGCCTATTTTCATCCCAAACGGGTGATTAGAGCAGTAATTCAGGAGGATACCAGAATAAGTATCTTTCCTATAAATATCTTTTTCTAATATCTGACCCATTCGTTTTAATTTCACATCCATAAATGACAATTCTTCTTTTCTTTCTTTTTCCAATGTAAATTTTAACTCTCCTAGTTGATTAGCTAAATACAGAAAATTCTCCAACTCCTTATCCCCATGATTCCAAATTAAGAAGATGTCATCTAAGAATCTTAAATATAAGTTTGGTTTGAGGGGAGATCTGAACAAGAGATTTTTTCTAAATAATGCATGAAAATGTGAGCTACTGGAACTGATAAGGTACGTGATAAAGTACGGACAGATTTCCCATTAAGGACGAAACCGGTCTACAGGATGAATTATCTTTATTGAATCCTTCAATTGTTTAACAAACATTTTTCATTTAAAATCGAGTTTTAACTTGTATTAGTTTAACATCTTTTTTCACGTGTTTCCACCTTGCTTTTTATGATTAAACATTTTGCAGATGTGTCCACAGAAACACGTTTAATTTCTCGGGTTCAACTTCATAACACTATGCTCAAATTTCTTGCTGATTAGACTGTAAATTAGACTTCGTAATGGTTCTTCAATTTTTCTAAATTGTATATATACGATTCTAAGATTTAAAGAACATATTCTCGATTGTGGTACAGCAGAATTGTACAACACTTGATTGCCACCAACTCTACTATTTATAGTATTCCTTGCTTTTTCCTATGTTTATAGCAGTTACTGAATTCTTAATGAGGCACCTTGTCAATGTTTTGACCTTGTATGTAAATCGGCAACTGTGTATATTTTCATGTTTTCTACACCACTCCAATTACTCTTATAGTTAGTATGCAAATTTGAATTCAAACTTTGGTCAGCCTCATCTATTACATGTCTTTTCTTTATAATTCTACCTTACATTTAGTACTCGCTAATCTCACAACAAATGACTTTTTAATCAAATAAAGCAAAACTACTACTACTACTAAAATTGATAAAAATGAAAATAATTTTTTATAATAATAATAATAAATAGAGTATAATTTTTTTCATTTACATCTGCGAAGTTCTTAAATTTGCCCTCTGTGTGGACCGTCATATTTGCATAAATTTAAGTGCGTTCTTCCTTTTAAGTTACCGTCTTTCTTTATTTTAATCAAGGCCGAATCCTTCAAAGCTACGCTTATTTCAATTACTAAACAGCTGCAAAAATTAGTAAACTTTGCGTCAATACTTTAAAGCTTTAATGTTTTTAGGTTTATTGATCTCTACCGCTATTTCGCTCTTAAATAATCTCGTTACAATTAGTATAAATGTAGAAAGTATCTTATATGTGTTAGGCTAATTTTGTTTTTATGACCTGTATTCCGTGGGGGCATTTCATGATGAACTGTTAGATAGCTTCGTATATTCTCTGCATTCTTATACGGCAAGCATTATGCAATTAATTCTCCCAAGTTATTTTGAAATGCATTACAATAAACAAGTAATCACAAAAAGATCGGCTTTCAGAATTCAATTACCATCTTGTCGCACAGTTTGCACATTGCAACAAGGTTTTGTTTTACTCGGCTAGATTCTTTTTTAGTAATCTTTAAAGTCCACATTAGATTTCCTATTAATTAATCTCATATTCGAAATACACCAAAAGATGGAAAGGATGGTGGAATTGAAAATTCTATAATAATTTTTAGGCGATTTAATTATGAAACAAAGATTGTTTTCCTTTATGACGAATTAAATTTATTTAATCCCAAGGATAAAAGCAGCAAACAAAAACGGGTTGCATGTGTAGAATTATGACTTGTCCGTTGATTTACCTAACAAAGACGGATGTAATTAAGCAATCATTGATTTTTTGCATGGCGAGAGCAATGCTATTAATCAGGTTTGTGGACTTGAGATGATAATTAGCCTTATTTGTTAAAAGCAGTCATGTAATCTAGAAAAAGCACCATTTTCCAGTTATCATCATAATGTGCTGGCAAGCTAACTGATAATGATCATATGAAAAACGTCATTTTCTACAAATTCGCAGTGCAAAAACAGATCACTGGCATAGGCAAAACACAGAAATCAATTTAATATTTAGAAAGAAGCACAGAATTAAGGTAGATACGTGTGAGAGCCAAATGTACAAAGGCCTATTTCAAAAGCCTTTACTTTCTAGAAATGTACCAGATCTTCAGCACCAATTAATTACTTAAATGCACTTAATTGGACAATTCGAAATTTTCCAAATAACAAACTACTGTGGGTTAAATCCTTATTAAATATCGTCAGAAATAATTAAAATTTTAATGGATTCATATAATTTTTTAAATGAAATCAGGAATTCTTATAAATTTTATCACTTGTAGCAACAACATTTTAAAGATTCTAGATTTCAAATTGGTTAAATATTTATTTCAACGCATTAATTCAAAAAGCACATAACATAATTTAGAGAAGTGCTTTTGCATGATTTGATCAACGTATTTACTGAAGAAATAAATCACGTCAACTAAATTGTACTAAATAAGAACAAAGTTGACAATAGATGGAATATCTTTTGAATGTTTGCGCAGTGCGAGCTACAAGTGTTGAATCTCCGCGATTTGCGTTCCCGGGTTGTCGCTTTACACGTGGTACGACGGTGTCAACCATGTCTCGATGGCCGATCGTACATGGGCTAACGGGGCTATGGTGGGTGTCATCAGGGCGTGGTGGATTCCGACCGGCAATCGGATCTCCTATAAAATACCACATAGGCCACGACGACGGCACCATGACTCGGCGTGTGTTCCCCGCCGCAAAGGGTTCCAGCAACCACAGGATTACGCGGACTCTGGACGGTACCCCGTACTTCCGAATGGCGAATGAGCTCTCAGCAGCCAACGGCAACCATGCAACTGCTGCCTTTGCAGACTGCACTTGGGTGTGCAAAGGCTAGAGGTGCGTCCTCGATCAAAAGGCCGAGTGGTGAGGGGACACCACTTGTACCAAATTCCCAAGAAACTCCATGAAATCAATGGAGCCGGCTTATCCTCCAAAAGGAGTCAGCCGCAGTAAAGTAAAGTAAAAGTTGTCGCTTTACTCTATCAGTTTCGCAAAGATCCGATCGATTCCCATTCCCAAGTACGCATCTATTTCGTCTTGATTTGGCTTGGTGCGGATTCGTCGCACTCTTCCGATATCTTCAACATTGCTCATACTAACCACTAGAAATCAGGTACAATCTAATCTTCGTTTACGAAATGGAAAACGTGGAAAACAGGCTAAACAAGCATGCAAACATGAAAGAGCCAAATGAGCTAATGCCTGTGTAAATTACAAATCTTTGGTATAAGTATTAGCAGATCTTTAGTATGAATTTGCTTATTAGCAAAGCTCAATTACAATCACACACGAATGCTACGTAACGCCTAGTTACACACGCACTACAAATACTCAGAAGTTCATGGTAGTTACAGTGACTATTATAAATGATAATATTATTTTATTTTTTTTAAATGCGAGCTTTAATAAAACTCATTGTACCCTTCCTGTGTGCAAAAACAAAAAGAAATTTTATCAGATATAAAAAAAATTTTCTTTCTCATGGTCTTCTCAAATATCTACTCATGAACATATCTTTATATATAAATTGGAAAGCAAAACAAGATAGAAATATGTGAACAAAGAGAGTGTGAAAAAGTAGAAACCAATCAAAAATGCGTGCGTCACATCCAATTCAAGCTCAATGCTTGTACGTGCTTCTTCTGCTTACATAAATCCGGCGCTGCAATTTGTTTATCCATAAGGCTTCGTATGTGGCTAGCTCCTTTTGTTTTGCATTTAGTAAGTACTTTGAATGCTACGCCTGGAGAACATACGTGCGATGTTTCGATGTTTCGGTGCCAGGTCAAACTCTACGCAAGCTTATCTTATTATGCACGAAAGACGTACGATTTCGTTTTAATGGAAGCATCTACAAACAGACTGATGGTGTCGCAATGGGAAGCCCCTTATCTCCAGTGTTGGCTGAGATTTTTCTAGGGCACCTAGAAAATACAATACATCATTAAAGAGTGACATAAGTAAATGTGCTCAATATATACGGTACGTGGATGATATATTTCTTGTACTTAAGAACAGGTCGCAATCACGAACATTGCTTCAAAGTTTCAACAAAGCACATAAGAATATCGGTTTCACGTCAGAGCACGAGAAAGATGACTGTCTGCCTTTCCTAGATGTACTATTAAAGAAAGAAACTAATGGTAAATTAAACAGAACAATTTACCATAAACCAACATGGTCTGCACAGTATTTGCATTACAGCAGTTTTGTGCCATTTCAATATAAATTATCAACAGTTCGTGGTTGCTTTTCAAGAATTGACAGGTTGGTTAGTCAAGATTCTAAAGAAAATGAATATAATAAAGCAATTAACGATTTAATGTCTAATGGCTATCCCAGACAATTAATTGAATCAATTATTAAAAGGGGAGTTAACCAGAAACAGACGTATTATGGGCCAGAAAAGAAAACCGTCTACCTAAACATCCCATTTAAGGGGGATGCAGTTTCCCGAATGGCACAAAAGAAAGTTGAAGCAGCATTGACACGCACATTTAATGCAGCCAAACTACGAGTGTTATTTAGGGTAACACACTTGCCTTTACCAGCAATCAAAGAGAAACAGCCGTTAATGTCGATATCAAATATAATGTCGATATCAAATGTTATTTACCAATATACATGCGCAAGTTGTCGATCAACTTACGTAGGCCGATCGACCAGACGGTTAATTACTCGAATGAGAGAACATTGCAACTTGAACGCCTGTTTTAAATCAAATGGTGAATACACGTCTGCTATTGCGCAACACATCATCGAAACAACGCACGTATGTTCTCCAGACGTAGCATTCAAAGTAATTATTAAATGCAAAAACAAAAGGGAGCTAGCCACATACGAAGCCTTATGGATAAACAAATTGCAGCCGGATTTATGTACAAGCATTGAGCTTGAACTGGATGTGACGCACGCAATTTGATTGGTTTCTATTTTTCACATTCTCTTTGTTCACATATTTCTATCTTGTTTTGCTTTCCAATTTATATATAAAGATATGTTCATGAGTAGATATTTGAGAAGACCATGAGAAAGAAAATTTTCTTATATCTGATAAAAATTTCTTTTTGTTTTTGCACACAGGAAGGGTACAATGAATTTTATTAAAGCTCGCATTTAAAAAAAAAAAAAAATTATATATATATATATATATATATATATATATATATATATATATATATATATATATATATATATATATATATATATATATATATATATATATATATATGGTAAGAACAAAACAACGTACTCCATGGAATAAAATTTATTAATAAATCTTATTTCTACCAGTATCTACAGCCATTGTTCTGGATTCGTTAGTATATTCGTTCATCCAATCCCACTGTACATGTGTTGTAACCAATCTACTCTTCGTCATGCTAGCCTTTGCTTTGCCAATTTAGACCCTTTCTTTTGCGCAATTTAGACCACTCCTTTTGCGTAACGTCATTTTGTGTCATCGCTTTCATTGTAATTGCGTCCGTAATTGATGTATGTGTCGTATTTTGCGAAGCGTTGGCTATTTTAGGGAATGTCGGTTATGCCTTTGTTCGGTCCAATTTAATTTTCTATTTGAATTATTTTCTGCACGTTTAAACGGGGCTTCAACTTTTAATTGCAATAGCCAAAAGCCAGAAGCATTTTCTCTGTTTTGCCTTGTAGAGAACTGAAAAATTGTTACTACTAACAGCATGACCTGTGAGTAGTACATGTTCGCAAATTGCTGATTTTTGTGCGGAGCTACCCCTCTTTAATAGTTTTGTGGGAGATGCTGATTTATTCCTAGTTTCGAGTCTCTTTTGTGATCTACAGGTACATTGAAATTTGTATACAGATAAAGGTGTTGACGTCACAGAGAAGCCAACTTTTTTTCATTCGTGCGCATCGGATTTTGTTGTGTTGAACACCACTCTCACCTGTATTGATGGAAACTGTGCTGTCGCTCGAATTACTTTCCTTTGAAGATTTCCGCTGGAAAGTGGTCTAAATTGCGCAAAAGCAGTGGTCTAAATTGCGCAAAGCAAAGGCTAGCATAACGAAGAGGAGATTGGTTACAACACATGTACAGTGGGATTGGATGAACGAATATACTAACGAATCCAGAACAATGGCTGTAGATACTGGTAGAAATAAGATTTATTAATAAATGTTATTCCATGGAGTACGTTGTATGGAGTACGTTGTTTTGTTCTTACATTTTTTAAAATGGTGAAATTAGAAACTATCAATTTATTGAAATACCGTGGTCACCCTATTCTACGTAAAACAATCAATGCATATATATCCTATTCGTGTAGATATGGTGAATGTGTGGAACGTGTGATGTATTATAAAAATTGTCTATGTGAGGAAACAATCCCAACTTACGTGATTAAGCGTTGGAAAAGTACCAATCAGCATCAATCAGAGAATATTCATCGGCGCATTCTTGAAAATGTCATCGAAGAAGAAGAAGCAAAAGCGGATAGCTACAAACTTAAATGTCTATCTATAGAGTCTAAACTGCAGATGTTAGAAGATGAAATTCGAATTAATTTTTTAAAAGAGATAGCATGGATTACAGAAGGTGCGAGGAAGAGAGAGATTAAAAAACTAGCGCGGAATGCAGTGCAATGTTCTAAGCTCAAAAAGTTTCCTGAGAATCCAGGCAAATTTATTTTTAATTACACCGACATAAATCTAACAAAACATCAAAATGAAGTTCTCTCTCTTGGACCGAAATACTGCATAACAAAAACTAGAATAAACGAACGTGAAGAAATGCATATGCAGGCATCAATGGAATGCTTCTTTGAAGATGCCACAAAACACAAATCAAATGAAAAATACGACATCTCGCTCTTTAAATCGGACCTCCGAAGTGCGTATGGCCAATATATGCGCACATTCAAAGGCAATAAACTGGTCACCAAAAGGCATCTAGAAGAACTGAATGAGCTACAACGAAACAAACAAGTCAGACTCATGAAGCCAGACAAAGGGACAGGCGTAGTGTTAATGAACTATACGGACTATAGTCAGGCGATGTTACAAATTCTGAATGACAAATCAAAATTTAAACGCAAAGAGGTACAACGCGACACTACGGCAAAATTAGAAAATTCCATAACGAAGATTCTAAACCGAATTATTTCGAAGGTCGATGCTAAACAAGAAATCGCCATAGAGCACAAAAATGCTTTTATTACAGAATGCAAACATGCCAAGCCCGTAGGTTCAACGCAACCGATATTATATGGGTTGCCCAAGGTTCACAAAATGACCAACTGTGAAGGACTTCCGCCTTTCAGGCCCATTTTATCTATGATAAATTCCCCACAGCACAAGGCAGCCAGACTATTATGCTGGACCGGATTATAAAGCCTATCATGAAAGGAAGAATAGACCACGTTGTACAGGATAGCTTTCAATTCGTAGAAAAAATTCGCGACCTAAATTTGAAAGAGAGGAAAATGGTATCCCTCGATATAAAGTCACTCTTTACTAGCATTCCAGTAAATAAAACTATAAATATCCTATGTGCTATGTGAATATATACGATCATCAGGAGCGGAAACACTGATAGAAGTGGACGACATGAGAGAACTACTTCTATTATGCACATCCAACGTACAATTCGTATTCCAAGGAGTCTTCTACAGACAAATTGACGGCATAGGTATGGGTAGTCCTCTTGGACCAGTATTGGCAGACATATACATGCACCATTTAGAAACAACTGGTTTAAAACCATTTATCAATGGAGCTCATTTTTACGTGCGCTACGTTGACGATACTTTCATGGTCGTTGAAAAGGATGAAGATACAAATTCACTGCTACATCACATAAACAAGGTAGACCAGGCAATCAAGTTTACAATAGAAGAAGAAAAAGACGGATATTTATCCTTCCTAGATGTAGGAATAACGAGAGATGAAGAAGGTACTCTCTCAAGGTCAGTTCACAAGAAATCAAGCTGGACTGCACAGTATATCCATTATATGAGTAGTGTGCCAAGGGCGTACAAAAGGAACCTAATAATAAATTTAGGCACACGAATACGCAGGATTTGTTCACCGGACAACATTGAAGTAGAGCTAAATTTGCTTCGCGAAGCGTTGAGAAATAATGGCTATCCGGACTGGTTCATCGAATACAACTTGAGGCAACGCAACAAAATCAAGGCCAATTTGGAAGAAAATCAAACTCCCCAGATAGTAACGCTTAGTGTTCCCTTTGGAGGTGATCTTCCAGCGGAAATCTTCAAACGAAAAGTAATTCGAGCGACAAAAGCACAGTTTCCATCAATACAGGTGAGAGTGGTGTTCAACACAACAAAACTGATGCGCACGAATGAAAAAGATAGCCTCTCTGTGACGTCAACACCTTTGTCTGTATGCAAATTTCAATGTACCTGCAACGCTCAGTACATCAGCAGATCAAAAAAGAGGCTCGAAACTAGAATAAATCAGCATCTCCCTCAAAAACTATTAAAGAGGAGTGCAGCTCCTGCACAAAAATCAGCAATTTGCGAACATGTACTACTCACAGGTCATGCTGTTAGTAGTAACAATTTTTCAGTTCTCTACAAGGCAAAAACAGAGAAAATGCTTCTGGCTTTTGAAGCTATTGCAATTAATAAGCTGAAGCCCTGCTTAAACGTGCAGAAAATAATTCAAAAAGAAATTAAATTGGACTGGAACAAAGACATAACCGACATGCCTTTAAAAATAGCCAACGCTTCGCAAAATACGACACATACATCAATTACGGACGCAATTACAATGAAAGCGATGACACACCAAATGACGTTACGCAAAAGGAGTGGTCTAAATTGCGCAAAAGCAGTGGTCTAAATTGCGCAAAGCAAAGGCTAGCATAACGAAGAGGAGATTGGTTACAACACATGTACAGTGGGATTGGATGAACGAATATACTAACGAATCCAGAAAAATGGCTGTAGATACTGGTAGAAATAAGATTTATTAATAAATGTTATTCCATGGAGTACGTTGTTTTGTTCTTACATTTTTAAAATGGTGAAATTAGAAACTATCAACTATATATATATGTGTGTGTGTGTGTGTAAATTAGAATGTTACGTAAATTTGTCGGAAATAAAACGTCAGTATCGACCACAAATTGCATAAAACATCAAAAGCAAATAATCGTAGCCGCATGTAGTTTGCGGCCTTCGTATCTTAAGCATTCAACTATACAATTCCAATCTAAACGCGTATGAATTCTATCTTCGGCAGCAAAAATCTAATTGGATGAGTCGCCTATCTATTTTATGTTATGTTATATTCTTACCTAAAATATATTATCTATAAATTTTGTAATCTATGCGGATATTCTACTTAATTAGATTGCGTAATTAAACTTTTTGGTAGCTCCTCATTAAACAGACGCATAAAATTCTGCTTTCCGTTCACGCTTATGCATAGTTGTCTACAGGAGAATTCACCTGCACGATTTGCGTTGCGGCATAATGTTCAATGCAGAAGTAATTCAAACTGAATTTAATCTCCAAGTTCGTCTTAATTAAATGTAAGAGATAATTTACCGAGCACGATGTAACCTGCTTATGAGCTACTGGCATTTAGTTTGGTGTGCATGCTTGATATCCTATTTCATTGTGCCTTAGCGCCTATAGGCCGCAATGTTTTATTTCATAGCTTGCTTTAGTCCTACTGCTACATTTTTATTCGTCACTGAACGGATCTCATTTATGAAAAGTAAGCTCAATGGTCACATGTGGAACAAAAGCTTGTATTTTTCTACCATAAGATCTCTTCTGAACTAGGCATTAAACTATTCTGAACATTATGTGATCTGCACAGCCTTCATATGCAATATTTAGCGTTCAGCAATCGTCGTCACTTTGGCATCTCCTAGAAACGACGAGTTTAATGAGGGCTTTCTTCGATCAAAACTATATATTGTTGAGCACTGTAGTTTCGCACAACGCCTTACTATTATTTATAAACGATGCAATGTTAAAATCGTCCTTCATTTGCAATGCATGTTAAAATAGCTCATATTAGTGTGAAATTGGCCATTTCTAAACAAAAACTTCAATATAAATATATTTTGTACGCGCAATTATTTCCGTATAACTCTTACGCCTTTAATGTATCACGCACAATGCCCTCCATCATGAGGTAGTCGTCCGCAAAACAGAAGAGCGATAAATTATATTTGTAACAAAATAATCTATTGATAGCAATGCAAACTTAAATATTAATTTTAAAATTGGCCAGATTATGAGTCATTCCCAAAAATAGGCAGGTGACATTTATTATTTCATTTCACACTTTTTAACTTTAAGCAATACAAGCGATTTTGATGATGGATCTTCAGTTTAACGCTCTAAGTAACTAAGCCTTATCACTGCGCGCCCGTGTACAATTATCAATTATTGCACAAATTGCTTATATTCCCTACAAAAAAACGAAGCCCCGGCTTAGTGAATAGTAAAGGTTGGACACATTTTAATCTGAATGCGAAATACAAAATCCATCACTCGCCTTTGTATGACAAATATTTGACACGTGAAAACGAACAAGAACCGCATTTTCATAAATGCAATTTCCAATCTAATTCCGAATTCCTTCTAAATGGAATAAACTTATTAAATATCTTATTATTAAATAAGGAAAATGACTACATCAGTTTCAGAGAATAACAATAAATTAAACAAATCAACCTTTTTTCACTTTATACTTACGCCTTATCTCAAAATGCAAAGTAGCTTATGAAAGGAATTGCAAATTAAATAAAATTCTTCATCATATTGTATTTAACCAGTCTTCGAATTGCATAGAAAAACTGCAGACAAGAGCACGAAATGACGCGTTTCGACCTTCCTTGATCATCATCAGTACGACTGCAAATTGACTCGCGAGGATCAAACCGCATTGTATATAAATGAAAAGAAAGTTTAGATATGTGGCTCACACGTCAAGTAGTCTCGCATACATTTTAACCGACTGGATATGTCGGCTACTGTATTAGCTGTTTGTAGCTTTCGCCATATATAAATATATATATATATATATATATATATATATATATATATATATAGAGAGAGAGAGACAAAACAATTAAACAATAATTGATTGCGCGAATTGGTTGTAACAATTCTTTAAAAACAATTTTGCGGAGAGCTTGAAATGGCTTACCAATGCCATAGTATTTAACCAGTCTTCGCAAATTTGATTTAAATAAATTTTACCACCACCGCGCAATCAATGATTGCTTAATTGTAATGCATATATATATATATATATATATATATATATATATATATGGCTGTAGCTAAAGCTGCAAGCAGTTAATGTTCGAACTGCATAGAAATTGTGCAGTCAACTTTTCCAGTCGAGTATAATGTATGCGACACTACTACATATGAGAGCCGCATATCACTTTTTAATTTCCATATATGTGCAATGCGGTTTGATCGCACTAGTCATTTGCCGTCGTACTCAAATGATGATTATGGAGGTCAAAAGCGTCAGTGCGTGCGATGGCGGTAGTTTTACTACATGTTTTTCGACGACTGCTTAAAAAGAATGGGATTGGTGTTTACTTCAAGCTCACTAGCGATTTAATGAATTGTACTACCAACCACTTTTCAATCTATGGTCGTTTAATCCTTCATCAGATCTTACAAAAAGTTATATTGCTCAATAAAGAAAATGGAACCCAAAAAATATTTTTAGTTAGAGAATAAGATTATAATTTAATTTCATTGGTTTTGAATTTTAGTAACATAGATCACGAAAAACTTCGCATTTCTCAACAAGTGCACACTCCAAAACATTTATGCAATTTTTTAATATATTTTTATTCATTAAAACGCGGTATGACAACTTGTTTATGTTTTGCGGTAGCTAAGTAATTACAAAAGCTCGCACATACCAAAAAACAACCCAGTTGCTATATACATTCTGAAACGTGTGCACGTGTTTTTGTGTGTGTATATTTGAAGTGTTTCTGCATTCCTTCTTTGACTTATGTTTATATTGCGCACTGATCAAATTTATGTTAAAGTTACCTTGCTTAATTGTCCATTGTGTTTGCAACATTAATAAAAAAAGATGGTCAAACTTCTTTTTAGGAAGTAATACAGAGTAAAAAATTACCTCTTTATATTGGTGGGAACATAGTTAATTGATACTTCTACACAAAGAACAATTATCTCGTAATAAATTAAAACATTACTTGCATGATGATGATCAGACTTTCTATAAAATAAAATGCCAAAATAACTTCGATACACGCATACTGATGTATATAATTATATATTATAAAATAATATAACTAAGGAACTACCGTTTGCGCATTATTGATAAACATCTAATCCGTAATTTAACCAAACACTAAATAAAAGTCCATGGTTGACACAACCGTGACTAAATAAAATTTTTGTGTAAATTCAGGCAAAATGAAAACGGAATTCTACGGAGGTAGGCAACATTTCTGTTCTTTTAAATCGCATTATATACATTGTAGTTTAATTCTTGTTGATAGTTTTTCGTCGCCATCTGAGATTGCAGTGGATGGTAGAAGTTCCTTCGTGCACGTAATTTGCAATTTTATTCCTTTTTTCGAGCGGTTAAAATATGATTTTATCCTATAAATATAAAATTATATATATATTTATATATATATATATATATATATATGTATATATAATATTTACTGTTTTGTACTTGTGTTTTAGATTTTTAATTTTGTTAGTTGGCATATGTAGATTTTTTTAATTGTTTCTGTAATATGGTTTTAAACATAATTTCCGTTTTTTATTTCAAATTTCAATTCGATTTCACGAATAGTGACTCAAAGAATGTCGCATATATAACAATTTGAGTTGTTGTAACAAACAGTATCCAAAAATTTATTTTTGATTTGATTATGAAATAAGTAGACAATGCTTTATAGCATGAGTGGGAAATGTATAACTTGAAAAAAAGAATCAAATATTTTAGTTTAGCAGTTTTATTGTATAGCAGAAATACGGATAGTCACTAGAAGTAGCACAATTAGAACTTTCATGCTTATACTCGTATTACGACAGAATATTGTTCGGCGCGAGTCAAATCACATTGACTGCATAAGAATTTGGAATTGGTGAGTAGTTCTCATGCATGCTATATTTTATTGAATAATTCAACATAATCATTCGCATTAAAAAATGGCGGTTCTTAATAAAATATAAAATTTTGAATAACTAATTCTTCAAAATTATTATTCATTGTATTATTATTATTGCTTATTTATTCATTTAAAGGTCTGCTACCACTACACGCACTATCATTAATTATTTAATTTTATAACCTATATATATATATATATATATATATATATATATATATATATATATATATTCTTTTTGAAATGCGAGCTTTAATAAAATTCATTGTACCCATACTATTATTACCAAAAACAAAAAGAAATTTTATATATATAAAAAAAATTTCTTTCTCATGGTCTTCTCAAATATCTACTCATGAACATATCTTTATATATAAATTGGAAAGCAAAACAAGATAGAAGTATGTGAACAAGAGAATGTGAAAAAGTAAAAACCAATCAAAAATGCGTGCGTCACATCCAGTTCAAGTTCAATGCTTGTACGTGCTACTTCTGCTTACATAAAACCGACTTCAATTTGTTTATCTATAAGGCTTCGTATGTGGCTAGCTCCTTTTGTTTTTGCATTTAGTAATTACTTTGAATGCTACGTCTGGAGAACATAAATGCGATGTTTCTTTAATAGTACATCTAGGAAAGATGACTGTCTGCCTTTCCTAGATGTACTATTAAAGAAAGAAACTAATGGTAAATTAAACAGAACAATTTACCATAAACCAACATGGTCTGCACAGTATTTGCATTACAGCAGTTTTGTGCCATTTCAATATAAATTATCAACAGTTCGTGGTTGCTTTTCAAGAATTGACAGGTTGGTTAGTCAAGATTCTAAAGAAAATGAATATAATAAAGCAATTAACGATTTAATGTCTAATGGCTATCCCAGACAATTAATTGAATCAATTATTAAAAGGGGAATTAACCAGTTAAACAGAAACAGATGTATTATGGGCCAGAAAATAAAACAGTCTACCTAAACATCCCATTTAAGGGGGATGCAGTTTCTCGAATGGCACAAAAGAAAGTTGAAGCAGCATTAACACGCATATTTAATGCAGCTAAGCTAAGAGTGATATTTAAAGTAACACAGTTACCTATACCAGAAACTAAAGGGAAACAGCCGTTAATGTCGATCTCAAATAATTTTTACCAATATACATGCGCAAGTTGTCGATCAACTTACGTAGGCCGATCGACCAGACGGTTAATTACTCGAATGAGAGAACATTGCAACTTAAACGTCTGTTTTAAATCAAATGGTGAATACACGTCTGCTATTGCGCAACACATCATCGAAACATCGCACGTATGTTCTCCAGACGTAGCATTCAAAGTAATTACTAAATGTAAAAACAAAAGGGAGCTAGCCACATACGAAGCCCTATGGATAAAGAATATATATATATATATATATATATATATATATATATATATATATATATATATATATAGTGTATTATGTAGAAATTATGCAGCCGGAATTTACAGTCATGTTCAATGTTTAAAAGTTTTTCGTTATGAGATCGGCATATTTATGTTTGCATTCCATATATTTGCATTTCGGTTTGTCCCTCGCTGGTCAGTTGAACGGCGTAATTTAGTGTGGTGATCATGGAAGGTCAAACGCGTCAGTAAGTGTAATTGATGGTAGCTGCTATGTTGTTCGACAACAGGTTAAATAAAATGTGATTCTTATTTATTTTAAGCTCATAAACTGTATTTAAAAATTGTTACAACCACCCGTGCAATCAGTGATTGTTTAGTTCTATTACCCTCTCTCTCTCTCTCTATATATATATATATATATATATATATATATATATATATATATATATATATATATCATCATCATCATCATTTCCAGCCACACAAAAGTCAAGTGACTAATGTTTCAATTCCATATAACCATAAGGAGTGAAAAAAGTATATAAGTGAATTTAGATAAATTATTATTGAGATTTACGAGAGAGGGAGAGGGGTAGAGAGAGAAAGAAAACCTTGCTACTATGAGTAAATTTATCAGGATAACTCACAGAAATGAGGCAACCTAAACCTCTCCACAACACCATTATGGCCAAGTTAGCATTCGGGCAAGGCGACATCAGCAACACAGCTTTCTTGCGGATTTCACCGTATCACGTCATAAACAAACCGAACCTCGCAGCTAACTTTGCCCGACTAAGAAAAGAAAGTTACGAAGATGATTCTACTATACATCTGCAACAAGATCGCCACTGAGCTCGATTCGATGCCATATCGCTAAGGGTTTCTAACCAAGAACTGTGATGTGCACGTGGACCCCATCCGGGCAGACGAGTGGATCCTATACTACCCAATTTGGATGTAAGTGACTTTAATTGTTTCTGCCATGTCAAAATCTGCCCACCTTGTTTCTTACGCCAATTTGGTGCTGGATGAGAGAACAGAGCTCTATTGGGCAATCGGAATGAGGGCATACGCAAAACGTGACCGAGCCAACGAAGTTGATGGAGCCTTATTTGCTTTTCTAAGGACGAGCACTTTTATTGTCAGATCCAAAATACGTCTACGGATGTCAAAGTTAGTTATTCGTTGTTGGTAACCAACATGTGTCATATTTCTCAAACAACGGTGATTGAATGCCTGTAAGCGTCTCAAATCATCAACTCTAAGAGGCCAAATTTCACTATCGTATAGTAAGACTGCACGTAAAGATGCATTGTAAACACGACCTTTAAGGCAAAGTGAAATATTCGCGCTTATCCATAAATGACGAAGGTTCGAGAAAGCTACTCTAGCTTTCGCGATCCGTATTCTCACCTCGTCGGACATACTGCCTACGTTATTGATAGAGCTCCCAAGATATGTAAACCTGTCGACTATGTCAAGATCTTCATTCTGCAGTCGCAACGTTGGAGTGAGTGGTGGGTGATCTTGTAACAGTATCTTACATTTAGAGGGTGCGAATTTCATACCGAAAGACGGAACAACGTCTGTTAATCTATTCAAGGTGGCCTGGGCAGCATCCTGATTGTCGAATAATAGTACGATATCGTCCGCATAGTCAAGATCGACTAGTTTATCGCCCGGGAGAACTTCAACTCCAGCATCCTGAATGTGTGGGAGAGTGTTGTTCAAAATAGCATCAATTACAAAATTTAACAAAAATGGGGAAAGTGGACAACCTTGACGAACACCACTGCTGGTTGTAAAGTTATGCGTTAATTTGGCCCGTAGCCATAGAAATTCCGGCCTGACGACCGGGGGCTCAAGCTAGTCAACCCGGGATTGGTAGTATGAACCTTGCCGAGCCATAATTGGCAATGCCATCATCCCGTTTCATGTGAAGCCTCGAGTTTGGTCTAACTGCACTGTCACTTTGTTAAATGTGCAATGACGGAATGAGAGCAAGCGTCCCACACGTAAAAGGCAAGTTTCGGCTGCTGAAGGAAATTTTGGCCACTGGCAACTGGGCAGATAGTGCTCATCAGCCTTGGCTGACAAACTATCTAGGAGAAGGAAAACCCCGAATACAAACCATCACTAAGAATGGGCGATCTAGTGTACTTTTACAGTCCAAATATAACCAGGACAAGTACAACATACAATAATTACATACTGCATCGGCCGTCGCACAGTATAAAAAGGGTCGCCTTATCTGCTTAGCCGCGCATGGTGGATAAGCGAAATCGGGCTACTGCAGGCAACTTTATCTCCCATTCTGTCCCCTTTTCTTCCCCTTCCTCTTCTCAATTTAACAATAACACTCTTTTAGATACTATAAATATGGTTGGTTTAGTCATAACACTGAGCCCAATACCGGGTGACCAAATATCGAAAATGGTTCTAGTAGACGATCATTCATTAAACGTATTTCAGGTTTTAACGTAGGCACGCATTTAATGTGCGAACATTTAAATCGACATATGTTGCGTATCTGAAACCAGAATACAGGATCCTACGTGTATTACAGAACTAGTTGCACCATCCCTATCTACGCGTTATTGGCTTCGAACATCTGGTTCCACAGAGTCCTCTCAAGCCGGTAAATGGGGCGTTGGTATTGCCCTTAGCGCGCGAGCTGAAGCTTGCTTAATTGAATGGATCCCTTTAAATAGTCGATTGTGTGCGGCACGTTTAAATACATCTACTAAAATCAAAGCAAAAAACCGTTATCATCGTTGCCTCTTCGTTGTATCTGCATATGCTCCTACCGATTGCAGCACAGAAGAAAGCAAGGACGCTTTTTACTCCGAATTAAGCTCCTTACTAAGTAAAGCACGAAGTTCGGATATAGTCCTTTCGGATATAGTCCTGGTTATGGGTGACATGAATGCTCAAGTTGGTCGCTTAAGTAACACAGAATTTCATTTAGGTGGAAGATACACTCTAAGCTCGACTCGCAATGATAATGGTGAACGGCTTTTGGATAGCTGCGCTGAACATAGACTATATTTAAGTAGTAAAAATTTCAGACGTTGTGTTTGACGTTGTGCTACATGGCGTCCTCCAGCACCCGGACAACGGTGGACTCAAATAGATCATGTAGCAATTAGTTATAGATGGCGTGGTTGCATCCAGGATTGTCGCTCTTTTTGGAACACTTATGTCGACTCGGACCATGCACTTATCCGTTGTAGATTTGCTCTAAAATTTTCCGGGAAAATAATTAAGAATAAACCCCAAATTGATGTAGGCAAACTCGAACAACCGTCCTCCGACAAAACTATGAAAATATTCTAAAGGCTAATCTAACTGGTCTGAATAGCGAAAATCCGAATATACTTTGGTCCAAGATAAGTTCCACTATGCACAATGCAGGTACTACTGTATGTGGCATAGCAGGCCCCCGTAGAAATAATCACTGGCTCTCTGTAAAATCTATGGAGATACTCGAAATAAGGCGCCAAATTCCACCTGGCTCGACTCATAATAATACCCGTCGCAATATAAGACGCCAACTTAAGCGCAGTCTAAAAGGCGATCTCGAAAACTTTTGGAACAGAAAGGCTGAAGAAATGGAAGTAGCTTTCGCGTCAGGTAATAGTCGCTGTTTGTTCCAACTTATCCGCGCAACAGGTCCGAGAAAGTTAAAAGTTAGCGAAACTATAAATGATAGTAACAACGAATTAATAACCGATAAAATAAGTCGTCTTGACAGGTGGGCTGAACACTTTAGAGATCAATTTTCTTGGCCACCCGCGTCAGTTCCGATTCCCGAAAGCATGTCTGCATCAACAGTGTGGAATGTTAGTCCCGAAGAACCATCCGAGTTAGAAGTACGCGATGCAATCCTATCTCTTAAGCGCCGCAAAGCCGCAGGCCCCGATGATTTGCTTCCGGGATTGTTTAAGGATGGTGGCGATATAATTTCAGGAGCGTTGACCAAACTTTTTCATACTATATGGAATGAGGAAACCGTACCACTTGACTGGAATGAGTCGACCATCATTCCCATCTTCAAAAAAGGCAATCGTAATTCGTGCGATAACCATCGTGGTATAAGTTTGACTCCGGTCGTATCAAGGTTATTTGCTTCGATTATCCTACGTCGTCTTAGCGCTTCACGTGAATCACATACAAGAGAAGAACAGGCCGGATTCCGCGCAGGACGAGGTTGTATAGATAATATTTTTACGTTAAGGCAAGTTCTCGAACAGACATTTATATCACCGTCCCACAATAACCGTCTTTCTAGACTTCAAGGGTGCATTTGATTCGGTGTGCCCACAAAATATGTTAATATTATACGAGCTCTCTACATAAATACTTCTGTTCGCGTTAAGGTCTGAATCGAATTAACGCATATATATATATATATATATATATATATATATATATATATATATATATATGGCGAAAGCTACAGAAGGTTAATGTACGTTGGCTTCTTAAAAGAAAAATCTTGCAGGTTTTCTAAATCAATGGAAGTATATACCGCAAGTTGGTATATCATAGTTTGTGCATATTTAACGAACGCATATTAAAATAAATTATAAAGTAAAACGTTTAAATTGCGAGTTCAGTTATCGTCAATATTGGTATGGGTTGTAGAAATGACACCCATAATCTACACTTTGCTTCCAGAAGGATTTCTTGGCTAAACTTGGATCCGAAACGCTTCTCACCATTAGAACGATTTTCTGTACTTTTTCATAAAACTGCATAAAATACTTGTGTGCCGCACTTAAATATTAAACGATAATAATAAATATTGTTTCCATTTTGCCAGTATCATTATATTGTTCAACGATAAATGCACAGTTAACTAATAAATTTGTTGAGAAGTATGTGAAAGAGAATATTGTTAGCTAAGATAGAATTTGAGCTCGTATTTGGTTTCTGAGCAAATCGGAAAATGATATAATGAATGAAACAGCCGTAGAAATATCACTATGTCCAATATGAAATACATCATTAAATAATGATAGAAAGCGAAGTTCGTACAAATCAGAATCAGAATCTCGCTCAAGTAAAAGAATAAGAACACTGGATTGCTATTAACTTAAAGATGGCGGGGGGGGGGAATAATTCAACATCTCCTAAGTTATCTTCTGAGTAGCTTACAATTTCATCTTCAATTAACTGATTTCCTATTTTATCTATTATCTTAAGTGATGTTGGTAGCGTAGCACCATTTAACAATTATTTAGGTTTGTATGATGGAAAAAGCCAACTTATCTTTTCACTATTAATATTATCTTTCTATAGCAGGCAATTGCAAAATTTCTTTTCTAACCCTTTTTTAATTTTATTCCAACTTTTTATTCTATACTTTGAATCAAGTTTGCAAGCTTTAAGTAGACACCAATCCCATTTCATTTAGCCGGGCGTCCAGGCAACATATAAAACTACCACCAGTCGCAACGCACTGACGCGTTCGACCTTCGCAATCATCAATGAGTACGATGGCAAACTGACTATCGAGGATCAAACCGAACTTGCACACATGGAAAGCAAAATTAGATATGCGGCTCTCATCTCTACTAATCTCGCATAAATTGTACGTGACTGGAAATGTGGCTGCGCAATTTCTATGCAGTGACGAACATTAACTTTTGTAGCTTTTGCCACACACATATATATCTATAGACAATATAAATAAAGCAATAATTGATTGATGTTTCTAACGGTTCTTTTTTCTCCATTTGGTCAGGCAGTTTAATACATAGGGTAATGGTCTTTTAAGCTATTACGTATATTGTATTTCAAAGCTACCATTATTGTTTTCTTACTTAGTTTGAAGTCCAGGTATATTACCATTACCTCCAAAATCATTTATTGTTATATTTGTCTTTACGTACTTCCAGGTGGTGTAGCATGTTTTTAAAAACATTTATGAGGGAAAAGGGCAACTTTTTTTGCACTTTTCCTATTATCTTTCTATATCAGGCAATTTAATAATTTATTTTATAATTCTATTTTTTAGTTTTATTTCAGCTTTCTATCCTATTCCACTTTATTCTTGTCTAATTTGTTCATTCACTCTTAGTGGCTGTGAAAATTTTGTGCCCAGTGTGACACAGTGTCGTGTCATCTTTACCCAGATGCTATCGTAATTGCTTAATTTAGAGAGAGTAAGTGTAAAATAGGTCTCCCGTGTGCAGATAATAATTGACATTTATCATTTAGTTTCACTTGAATTTATATATATATATACATATATATATATATATATATATATATATTATATGTAACAGATATTTTCTCAGTCTTTAACAAACGCCCACACAAATACACACACATACCAGACCTGGCATACAAGAATGTATTAGGTGTTGCGAACCTAGTAACAAATTAGTTCAGTTGTGACCAGAAGGATAAACCAAAGGCAGCATGAACGGAAAGTATAATCTCATGCACATTCGTTTCGTGCTTACTGGCAACTCATCAGTAGGAGCCGGTATTACTTCGCTAACCACTATATATTTAAGTGAAGAATGTGGGAAAATGGGACGGTACAATCTCCTAGACGAATGTGTAAACCTGCAATAGAGAAGCTAACACCATATAAAATCTTCGACAATGCGACTTGAACGTTAACTCATACTATATAATATATATACCGATACTAACACAATAGTAAATACACAAACAAATTTGACATACACTTACGGAGTGAAAAGACAGTTATGCTTAAGTGATCTAAAAATAAGTTTATATGAGACAATTTAAGCTAAATTTTCCACCTGAGATATTGACAATACAAATTAACAATAATTGATTGCGCGGGTGGTGGTAACAAATTCTTTAAATCAAGTTTGCGAGCTTGAAGTAAACACCAATCCCCATTGTATTTAACCAGTCGTCGAACAACATAACAAAACTACCACCGCCAGCTGCAACGCACTGACGCGTTTCGACCTTCCATGATCATCATCAGAGTACGACGGCAAACTGACTAGCGAGGATCAAACCACATTGAATATATATGGAAATCAAATTTAGATATACGGCTCTCACCTCTAGCAGTCTTGCATACATTGAACGTGACTGGAAATGTCGGCTACACAATTTCTATGCAGTCAGTGAACATTAACTGTTTGCAGCTTTCGCCACATATACATATATAGGCAATACAATTTAAAAATATTTGATTGCGCGGGTGGTGGTAACAAATTCTTTAAATCAAGTTTGCGAGCTTGAAGTAAACACCAATCCCATTGTATTTAACCAGTCAGTTTGCCGTCGTACTCTGATGATGATCATGGAAGGTCGAAACGCGTCAGTGCGTTGCAGCTGGCGGTAGTTTTGTTATGTTGTTCGACGACTGGTTAAATACAATGTGATTGTCGAAATGTTTGTGGGTTGTGCTTTCCATTGAATAAGCTTTCCGAAAGAGGAAGTCGGAATATCTGGAATAATCAGGTGGATAGTGGATGCAAACACCTTGTGGCGCTCAACAAGGAAAAGTTAATTAATTTATTCTCTGTCGTGCAACGTGTATTTTTTAAAGCTTATTTATGTACTAAATGTTTGGAAGTTGTTGCAAATCAAATAATTACATTTTGCATATTTTAATGGTTATCAAAGCGCATTTAGGAAACATAGTTTCTTACTTTAAGTAGACAGTTATTTCACTTTAAAAAATATTTTAAGAAGCCTTATTGTAAATCAGATATATAGATCACTAAAAATTATTTAGAACTGAAAATGATATGGAACGCCATTGTCATATCAAGGGATTATTTAAAGAATTTCTCTTAAATTCAAAAATGGTGAGAGTGTGATCGAGAAAGATTTGGCTTTTGGTTCTTCGAACAGAACCAATTTCCTCGAAGACGCTACAACATACGCAGCAAATATTCGGCATATACAAGTAAGAAATGTCATTACGGTTATCACTAAATTGGAAAAAAATCTCAGGAAAATCTACCTAACATAATGAAACCAAAGATTTTAGCATCAGAACCTCTTATCAATATGCTTCAGTTATTCGGGCTTTTAACACGAACAATCACTTTAAACCACATGGCAATGAATGTCGTCGACATAATTTCTTGGTCGATAACGAGCAATTCTTTGTCGTAATTCCAGATAATCCTGTCATGTCACTTTTCCGCTATACGATTTTGATTCTAGCAGGCAAACAGAAAAATGTTCTATCGCTAGGATGTAAGCTCTATACTTCTTTCTGGTATAAGTACCATAAGATGAATACATAGTAAATTGTTATTGAAATTGAAAAATGTTAGTCAAATATGAAAAAACGGGATGCAGATTTGGACTGAACATTTCATCCGTTATAATATCGCTATAACATTAACCAAAAACGAAATTTGTTACGTAATTTATCCAACCTGAACAAAATATGTATGTCGTGAACAATTTGAATGCTAATAATTTGCGGTGCTGCAATACAAAAGTATTAGCAAGCGTGTGGTTTAAATGATTTATTGTGGTAATCGTGAGATGTTATCAACGAAAAAAGCAGTGGAGTCCTGTCTAATCGAATAGCGATTTAAGCCACTTATTCGTAGAATTAAAGGAGCAGTGAATAGTCGTATGTGTAATACAAAACTGAGATGTGCGTAAACAGAAAAACGTTCGCTTAACATAAGTCTAAAGGAAAACCCCTGCAATCAAACTGTCTATTGTCGCTTGTTTATGCAACAGAATAACTGATAACTGCGCTTTTACTAAAAGAGCGAATAGAAGAGCATTCAAGACTAAATATTGCTGCCAAAAGAAATAAATAACGTTACCAAGTTAGCTTGAAAATAATCACATTCTAAATCATGCGGATTTCCAAGTGTTGATCAAAGAAAGAAACGAAATCGTTTACGAAAATCGAAATGTGTCATCTGCAATATCTTTAATCTGCAAAAAACAATTTTAAAAGTATTTCAATCGAATTAAATATAAGATTTTGAATTTTTTGTCTGCGTGTGTGGTGTCCTCAGTACGTCCGTTTCTCGGTTCATGTACTTCGTTATATAATTTATGCATTTAAGTCACCTAAATCCCTCCGGCTAATTGAAATAGATTATATAAAATACCAGCTATTGCTGCCGATTATAAGTCTACTAAGAAGAAATTGCTTTTTTGAACTGTGTTTTGTATACCTTGTTTTCAATAATTTTATGACTGTAAAGATTGTTAATAATATAAATTGTAATTTCTGTAATTTTACATAACGATTTACTACTTTAATTTCAATAACAATTTAGTACACAATAGTTATAATTATAATTGCTAGAGGTTTTATAAATTTTAAAAGTACTTGTTTTTAAAAGTTCGCTCAATATAAACATAGGATTTTACGTTGTGATCATGTTTGTGTTTTATTTTTTTATCATTTAATTATTAGTATTATCATATCAGATCCCCCATTTCGTGCACACCTCCGTATCAATTTTCTGATTGCCCCTTTTTCTTATGCTGTAAATATGCTAATTTGGAAATAATTATGGATAAGTTGAAAATGAATATTTTCTTTTATTCAACACTTTTACAATTTTCATTAAACGTAAAACTCTTCCACAATTTCTGCCATCACTTCTCATAAAAATACCATTTGTTACATTAGAAAACGGAAAAACTTTCACCGAACCAAACCTATATAATTACAACTGACATTCATTTTTATAATTGATGTGAATATTCAATTCAAGTTAATTAAATGATTTATAACTAATTCTTTTATTGAAACAATAAAGAATCTTATACTATTGCAAAAATTGGCGTTTTGGTATTATTAAATATTAAATATTCCACATATTGGTACATAGAGCGCACACCTAAATCTATGATGCAGACCACTCAATCTTTCAATTACGGAATATGTATATATTACGACTCCATAAGGTACAACTTATATAGGCCCTTATCTGGACACTATATTGGTGCTCATAATGCTAAGCTAAGAATTGTCTTTATTTCTGGTAATTATGCCATATTTTTAAAGCAACCTTTTCGTTTTTTTAACTCATCAAACTTAACATTTTTTAAATAATTTCGACTTAGTGCGGGTTGGTTATTTTTGAGCGTATTTTGGTCAGTCTGACTTTCGTTTTTGCATGCTAATTTTTCAGAACATTTGAAAGTGAATGATAATGTTTGAATAATGATTTTACCCTATTAATTGTGGGCCAACTGTCAAATTTTACGGGAATATTACCTTTACCAAAAGGTGGGGGGCCAATAGGGTGCATATACATAATTAAAGAATACTGGCATTCTTTTTACTATATATATATATATATATATATATATATATATATATATATATATATATATATATATATATATATATATATATATATATATATATATATATATTGTCAGTACGAATTACACATCGCATAAGGTAGCGAAGGGAAGTCCTAAAGCAGGCCCATTTCGTCTATACAGGGAACTTACTAAGTATCTGCTACAGTTCGTCGCAACAATAGATCCAACCAGTTCACATTTTCTTCGTGATTTCGCATTCATCCATTGCACCACTCCTGTTGCATTCTACTTGTAATTTTCCGTTATATTCAAACATATATTTTTGATCAGTTCTTCGTACACGTGTAACTCGTTTGCATATGTTGTGACCTTAATTTATAACAATCTTGCATTATGTAAAAGAAACCTTGCCATCTGAGGAGGTGATATTGAATTTAATATTGATGTCAGGATTTTAATTAGATACATTGTCAGTATAAAGAGGACATTGCATAGGTTAGCAAAGGCAATTTATTTATTCAAATTGAACCTTTTTGACATATCTTTCGACCCAAAGTACAACCCACTCATACGCATTTTGTCATTATATAACAAACTTCATACTATCTGGGCAGTGGATGATGGCAAGACTCGGAAGCAGATGTTAGCCTTTTTTGTGCCTGTATCGTGACAAATTCTAGTATTTACTTGACGAGATCCAAATAAGAACGAAACTGGCCTGCTTCAGAAATCTCTTTATTTGACTTACGCAATATTTACGTTATATTGATAATATAAGTTCAATAAAAAATGTCTTATAAATACTCAATAGAATATAACATTGCCAAGTGTCATGTTGTCTGTTATAAAATGGCAGATGGAGTCTTGCTTGTTAGAACCTTACGTCGAAAGAGTTGCCAATTTTTTTCCACATGAATTAAATGCTGAACACAACATAGTTTGACAAATAACATAAAATTGTGTGTAGTGTGTGGCAGGATAGCGCAGTGAATGTCTGCAAGACTCCATAGCAATTTATTCAATTTCCCTTTCCAAGTCATGGCAAATTTTGGACAGTGCTTCAATACTTATTTCAATTTTTGTTTTTACTGGCAACATATACACCTTACAATTATTTTATGTATACATAACATTTTTAATAATTTCCGAGAGTAACATAATTACATGTCAAAACCAACTGCATGAATTCTGATGTAGACACGATATAGCAGTATTGTATACTTTTTCCGTTCTCAGGCTTTAAACCGAACCGGTTAATTTTGAAATAACAATATTGACTACAGTCAAAAGTACACAAAAGAAATTAACTTAATTGCTGTCTCATTTGGCTGACCAATTTGATCTTCATCGCCAGTTTTGGCTACACACAATATATCGATTTCTAATGTTGATATAATGATCTTTTGAATGGATTGCTTTTTAATCTACAATATATTGTATTATTTATTCTGTGTACAACAGCCCTACTCAAGCAAACGCCGAATTTAATAAATTTTCTATAAAAAATGTAGTTATTTTTTTGCTCCTCGAAGTCTATCTGACTTAAATGATATAAAAACCTGTTCTATTATGTACGTACATTTCTTAATATAAACTTAACATTGTATGATGTAGGAAAGGCAATTCATTCAGTAAACCGGTTTCGTCCTTACCTGACTTTTCAAAATATTTTTAAAATTGTAAGCCTTCTTACGAATTAACCCAGACGCAGATAATTTCCAGTACTCTTTGATACCTGGGGATATCAGACATTAATTATCTAAAGAAAAAGTTACTTCTTTTTGAGGGCGAAAGAACGTTTAAGCGCTCTGTAGTGTAAAAACATGTCATCATACTACCGCCTTACTTGCAATTTCAGTAAACCTAGTTCACCATTAATTGCCTCTATTATATGAGATTTATAATATATTTCCTTTCTTCATAATGGCTGAAACTTCAACTGCATATACGCGTTTATCTAGGGCGAATATTTCCAATTTTATTTTGAAACCTGACTGCTTATTTATGTCGTGTAAGCAGTTTGTTATTTCTAAACTGCGGTCAGTATGATAATTATCCCAGCTGAAATCCTACAACATATGCTTTTGATTTTTCAAGGAATTTTAAATTCCATATGCAATATATTCCTTAACACTTTTATGGCTTTAGAAATACTCGTAGGTTTTAATGAATTTAATGGATTTATATGCATTAAATTTCTGTTTCCCAAATTATTTTCTGTCAAATATACGTTATGATCATTCTCATTGAACGAAACGCTCTTAATCGGAGGCTATTGCGAAATGCAAAATTGTTTATTTATTGGCTTGTGTTAAGAAAATCCGCACAACATCAAAACTTTATGCAAATTAAAAGAATCTACTTCATTAATAAAAAAAACATCATCTTCCATGTGAAATCAGTAAAGTGCGATATTGAATATTGTGTTTTGGTGAATCAATTTCTTTTATAATTATTGATTCTTGTGATTCATCGGAGAATTAATTAGATCTAAATTTGAAAAAGTACTTCGTTGTAGAATGAAATTCTCCAAATAAATGAATTATTTATTATATTTTCTGCGCTTCGTGCAATTTGTATTCTATAAAATTATTGGTATAAAATATCTTTGAATTCGCAAAACTTTTTATTCCATATAATTAAATTAACAAGAACGTACGTCTTGACAAGAAACTTCGAACACAAATGATCATTCAGATATTTTTTAAATTAAAACGTGAAAAATGATCTTCTTTTTTTCTATATTGGACACAATGATTGATTTATCGCAAAAATGCACACACCGATACATTTTGACTATGTGGCTTAATATTTTCGATCACGAAAATATGAATTCTCAAATTTTGTAATAACTAGCTGTGTGCACAGTAGACTAAATTTAAAAAAATAAAAATTACAATGATAAACAAAAATTGAATTACAAAATATGTTGTATTACAAGTAATACAACATATTTTTCTCAGCTGTAACGTAGGTCACATATGATTTATGAATTCTTCAAAATGATTATTATTGCCGTTTTGCTTTAATAACTTATTCGGCAATTCTTCAACGATGATATTCACCTTAAAGTTACCTAAATCATACACACCTTATCACAGTCTATGTAAGACTAAGAAAATTATATTCGCTTTCAAATTAATTAAAAAAGGTGAAACCAGGAATGTTGAACAAACACAATAAATATTATCCTATTATTGGTACCACAGAAGGAAGTTTTATATCCAATGTATTTAAACGAATTTTAATATAAAATTATTTATGATGACAACAAATGGCTTTGTTTTCAGTAAAGCAATTTATACTGTAATATAATAATGAATGTTAAACATAATTTTCCAATTTAATTTTATCCACCAGCCCTGTTACTTTTCTCTTATAAATACAATTTTAATTAAAAATTAATGGCTACTAGGAGGAAAGGTGACACGTTTCACTTATGCTAAATGCAGGGCAGTTTAGAGGTGAAATAACTTTTATTTATATTTATGCGAGCATTAGTGCTGTCAACATCATATAATATCTTCAGCAATGCGTCTATAAATTTAACGCACCATACATAATTTGAACCAACTCTGTTTAAAATAATACAAAAATATTTATGACGATAGGCTCATTTTAAACAAAATTTAAATTAATAACCGATTCTGAACAATTGGTATGGCATAAAATCCATATAGCTTGGCCTCCTTCAACATTAGATGACACATCTTGTGTTAATCAGGACACTAATCAGTAGATTATATAATTTTTCTATACTTCTATTAGTTTGGGAGAAACAATATATTTGAAATTTTGTGTTAGGCAATCGGATCTAGCAATACATTGATCAAAATAGGTCCAGAATTATATGCCAATTTCAGCATGAACAATTAGTCTAAAATTAAATCTATTTTTCTGGTACCTTTTAATAGTTTTGGTATGTACTATATACTGAATGTTGGCTTTGAAATGCACTGCCGACACTTCATCAGAGAATTTGTTTAGAAGATTTAATTTTCAAATATTTCCACATTTCTGGATGAAATATATACTGGATAATGCAATTAGAGCTGGATCGTACTGATTATTTGCCATAAACAAAATAACAAATTTTGTTTATGCTGACTTTAACATAGACCACTGGTTCCATTTGAAATATTTTGGTATTAAGTACATATTAACTTACACTAAGCTTTATATACATTAGGTTTCCGCAGCACAGAACATATCTATTTATTTACCAGTACTGTGGTTACATTTCATATTCGGTTCATTTGGTAGCCATGTTACCTTAAATTGTCACATTTTGATCAAATATAACATTCCATCACGCAGAAGTTTGAAACTTTCAATCAAATTTCAAAATGTTCTACTAAATTTATTTTAAAACACCATTCATGTGAGCTAGAACAGACAAAATTTTATTTCAAAATTTTGCTCCTTATATTTAAGCAATAATTGATTGCGCGGGTGGTAGTAACAAATCTTTAAATCATGTTTGCGTGCATGAAGTGAGCGCCAATTTACTTATACTTGTTTGTTGTAATTCTTCTTCATGTTTTTTCCATTGGCAATTTAGTTGCAATGTTTACACCTGTTTCGTAAACATGTCGAGGTAGCATGTTTTGTGGATAGCACATATGCGATATCGCGTAGTCATTGGCAATCGAGAAGAAATGCACGTCGTTCATCTGGAAATGCAGACTACGCCATTTATTGTGGATCCTAAACAGCAATTGCTCATCAAATAACCAGGGTGGTCAAACATACAAATCGAAATATTTATTTGCTTAGGCAAAGAAACTGTGTCCCACAAATTATTTTTTACCAAAAACATGATACTTTTAACATTCCTACTTATTTCTTCTACATTCATATTAACTGAAGGCTCTGGCTAATAAATAGACCATGTGTAAACTTGGTTTACATTATACAGCGATATTAAACAATGGTGTGAAACTTTCGCTAGAAATAAACGTATTTTAAAACCAAAACTTCCATTCACGATTGCGTGCATGAATAATAATACATCCAAACGTAGAATTTATCGTTGTCTTTAGTTCACGTCTAACATTGCTAATCAGATTATCATATGATAGTTTTGTTTTGTTCAGATCTGTTTCACTAAAATAAGTTTGCTTATATTTCTTTAGATAATGCAAAATAAGCTTAAGTTTAAAAATGTTTCATCGGCCTCTACTTGATAATATTGAAACAGATATTTAATGACGTAATAGGTGTTGAAGTATTGCCCATTATAAAATATTTATGATTTTATCTATATGACGTGATCCTAATAATAACGAAAATAGTTGCTAATTGATATAATTACACCCAAAAAACATTCCCATTACGTTGACATAACAACGTCAAAATATGCATCAACACGGCTTGTAAGGGCAAAACTATACACCAATCATTGCAGTAACAAATGAAGTGAAACCGACTGCACAATAAATAATTAAGCCGTTTTTTAATTAAAAAGCAATATCACAACTTTTGTGTAAAATTTAAACTTTCAAACTCAACCTTAACATAATCAAAATTTAACTTGGTTCTGCCGGAAAGGTATGTAAAATTTACTTTCCTTAAATTCACGCTAAAATGAGTTTGCATAGGTTTTTCTACAATTACCTTGTGAGATGAGTCTTGGTTCGACAAAAACCCATATGTGAAATAAATAATTACAGAAAATTATACAACTGATGCTTTGGCGTGGATTTCAAACAAAATTTTCAAAATTTGATTCTTTATAACATTGCGAAAAATGGTTTTTCTTATTAAGATAATTTGAAAATGTCCTTAAAAAGCTTCGGATAATTTATTTTCAATATTTAAAATAACATAATTTATGAATTTAAATCATACATTTAATGTCCCTAAAATTTAGTTATTAGCAAATACTAATCGTGTATTTAAATTACGATATTAAATAATTGCAATTTAGAATAAATATTTCTCATTTGGAAAAGTGATAACTGCTGCCCGGTCTGAATTTGGATTCGTACCAGGATTTTAACTAACCTAGCAAATTGACATAAAGGTTAAATACTGTTTGTTGCGGAGAACTAATATATATGTAAGTATGTATTAGGTTTTGCGAGCGTAGTAACAAATTACTTCGGTTATGACCAGAAGGATATACCAAAGACAGCATGAACGGAAACTATAATCTCATGCATATTCCTTTCGTGCTTACTGACGACTCATCAGTAGGAGCCGGTATTACACCTTTTAACCACTATATATTTGGATGAGGAATGTGGTATAATAGGACGGTTCAATCTCTTAGACGAATGTGTAAACATGCAGTAGCAAAGATAACATCAAATAAAGTCTCCAAAATGCGACTTCAACCCTAACTCACTCTATATAATATATATCGAGTCTGTAAAGGATACTAACATTATGGCTATTGTGTCAGTAACCGATACCAACATTATAGAACCGAAAAGACATGGTATTAACACTATAGTTGCCGACTCGGTTGATGGTACTAACATGATGGATATCAGTGAATGCTACAGTTCACCAAAAATTGAGAATTAAAACTATTACTGAACACCTGTTACTCCAGTTAATCCATACACTCTGGCCTTGATCGATATTAGTTAACACATTTCGCGGAAAGTATGACGTAATTCAATTCAATATGCAACAGCTAAAAACTGTTCTTTTGTGGAAAACTAATATATATGCAAGAATGTATTAGGTGTTGCAAACTTAGTAGCAAATTAGTTCAGTATTGACCAGAAGGATAAACCAAAGACAGCATGAACGGAAAGTATAATCTCATTCACATTCGTTTCGTGCTTACTGGCGACTCATCAGTAGGAGCCGGTATTACGCCCTTTAACCACTATATATTTAGTAGAAGAATGTGGAATAATAGGACGGTACAATCTCCTAGACGAATGTGTAAACCTGTATTAGTGAAGCTAACATAATCTGAAGTCAACGACAATGCGACTTCAATGCTAACTCACACTATATAATGTATATACCGAGTCTGTAAAGGATACTAACACTATGGCTATTGTGTTAGTAACTGATACCTTTTTTGAAATCGATCAGTACCGGATACTAACACTATGGTTTCCGAGTCGGTACATGATACTAACCTGATGGATATAAATTTATGCTAAAGTTCACCGAAATTGAGAATTACAACAATTTCCGAACACCTGTTACTCCAGTTAAACCATACACTCTGGCCTTCATCGATATCAGCTATCACATTTCGCGGTAAGCATGACATCATTCAATTCAATATATTACAGTTAAATACTGTTTGTTGCGAAGAATTAATATATATGCAAGTATGTATTAGGTTTTGCGAACCTAGTAACAAATTAGTTCAGTTGTGACCAGAAGGATAAACCAAAGGCAGCATGAACGAAAAGTATAATCTCATGCACATTCGTTTCGTGCTTACTGGCGACTCATCAGTAGGAGCCGGTATTACGCCCTTTAACCACTATATATTCGGTAGAAGAACGTGGAATAATAGGACGGTACAATCTCCTAGACGAATGTGTAAACCTGTAATAGTGAAGCTAACATAATCTAAAGTCAATGACAATACGACTTCAATGCTAACTCACACTATATAATATATATACCGAGTCTGTAAAGGATACTAACACTATGGCTATTGTGTTAGTAATCGATACCTTTTTGAAATCGATGAGTACCGGATACTAACACTATGGCTTCCGAGTCGGTACATGATACCAACCTGATGGAAATAAATTTATGCTAAGGTTCACCCAAATTGGGAATTACAACAATTTCCGAACACCTGTTACTCCAGTTAAACCATACACTCTGGCCTTCATCGATATCAGTTATCACATTTCGCGGTAAGCATGACATCATTCAATTCAATATATTACAGCTAAATAGTGTTTGTTGCGAAGAACTAATATATATGGAAGTATGTATTAGGTTTTTCGAAGCTAGTAACAAATTAGTTCAGTTGTGACCAGAAGGATAAATCAAAGGCAGCATGGACGGAAGGTATAATCTCATGCACATTCGTTTCGTGCTTACTGGCGACTCATCAGTAGGAGCCGGTATTACGCCCTTTAACCACTATATATTTGGTAGAAGAATGTGGAGTAATAGGACGGTACAATCTCCTAGACGAATGTGTATACCTTTAATAGTGAAGCTAACATAATCTAAAAGTCAACGACAATACGACTTCAATGCTAATTAACACTATATAATATATATACGGTGTCAGTAAAGGATACTAACACTATGGCTATTGTGTTAGTAACTGATACCTTTTTTGAATTCGATGAGTACCGAATACTAAATCTATGGTTTCCTAGTCGGTACATGATACCAAACTGATGGTTATAAATTTATACTAAAGTTCACCCAAATTGAGAATTACAACAATTTCCGAACACCTGTTACTCCAGTTAAACCATACACGCTGGCCTTCATCGATATCAGTTATCACATTTCGCGGTAAGCATGACATCATTCAATTCAATATATTACAGTTAAATACTGTTTGTTGCGAAGAACTAATATATATGCAAGTATGAATTAGGTTTTGCGAACCTAGTAACACGAAACGAATAAGCATGAGATTATACTTTCCGTTCATGCTGCCTTTGGTTTATCCTTCTGGACACAACTGACCTAATTTGTTACTAGGTTCACAAAACCCAATACATACTTGCATATATATTAGTTCTTCGCAACAAACAGTATTTAACTGTAATATATTGATTTGAATGATGTCATGCTTACCGCGAAATGTGATAACTGATATCGATGAAGGCCAGAGTGTATGGTTTAACTCGAGTAACAGGTGTTCGGAAATTGTTGTAATTCTCAATTTGGGTGAACTTTAGCATAAATTTATATCCATCAGGTTGGTATCATGTACCGACTCGGAAACCATAGTGTTAGTATCCGGTACTCATCGATTTCAAAAAGGTATCAGTTACTAACACAATAGCCATAGTGTTAGTATCCTTTACAGACTCGGTATATATATTACATAGTGTGAGTTAGCATTGAAGTCGTATTGTCGTTGACTTTAGATGATGTTAGCTTCACTATTACAGGTTTACACATTCGTCTAGGAGATTGTACCGTCCTATTATTCCACATTCTTCTACCGAATATATAGTGGTTAAAGGGCGTAATACCGGCTCCTACTGATGAGTCGCCAGTAAGCACGAAACGAATGTGCATGAGATTATATTTTCCGTTCATGCTGCCTTTGGTTTATCCTTCTGGTCACAACTGAACTAATTTGTTACTAGGTTCGCAAAACCTAATATGAATTTGCATATATATTAGTTCTTCGCAACA